>VMDO01005806.1:0-107422 GCA_007922755.1 Pedetes capensis | reverse complement strand
ACTCCCTCTGAAACCTGGGCACCAGAATCCTCTCGTGCCTCTCCTGACTTCTGGGGTAGCCCCAGGTGTTCCTTACATGACAGCTGCTGCACATTAATTTTTGCCTCTGTCATCACATGGTATTCTCCCCTCCTATGTCTATGTCTCTGTCTCTGTCTCTTATGTGGACACAGTCATCCTGGATTAAAGGCCCTCTTTATTCCAGTATGACCGCATCTTAACTAGTCACATTTGTAAACATCCTACTTCCCAATAAGATGGTGTTCTGAGGTATGTGGGAAAGGATTTTAAGACCTATTTGAGGGACACAATTCAACACATAAAATGTATTGAGTCAGTTAATTCTCCTAATGAAATTATGAAGTAGGTATTATTATCATCACATCTTTACCCAGCTAAGGGAAGTAAAACCAAGAGAAGTGAAGTTATTCACTCAAAGCTTTATAATGAACAAGGATTTGAGCATGGACTTGAACTCAGGTAATGGGACAACAAAATCTGTAAGTTTTGTTGGGGTAGGTAGGCAGTTAGAAAAATTGATGAAGGTTGTAGATTTTAGGCATTGTCTTAGAAAAATCTCAAGTTGCCTGTAATTTACTTTCAAGTACTGGCCTTCCATTGCTAGATTAGATATAAGCCAGTACTGGCCTTTCTGTAAGTGGTAACATCCACAAAATGCCCATAACTGACCAACAAGGGCTACTTTTAGCTGAACCAAAGCTAAAAGGTAACCGGATGCATTAGTTATTATTCCCTTCTATTTCAGACACATCCTGAGTCTGAGGTCACTTAGAACAACTCTTATCCCACTACAAGCAAAATTAAACCAATAATAAGTTTAAATGTTTCCTTTCCACTTGGCCTAAAGAGGAGGAGTTACTACTTCTTAGGCCTCACAAACAGCTCTTGGATAACACAAAGTTAAATAATAGTATATAGTAAAGTAAATTTAAATATTTCCTACTCAGTTCAAGAAAGGCTGAGCACAAGCTTTGTGCCCCAAAGCTCAGGTTGCCCTGGATGTGTTATTGGAGAAGATGGGGGAACCTGGAGAAGCTTAGAGAAACCTCGGTTCTTTGGGTGAAATGACCTAAGATTAGGATGCTCTTCCAGGCCAAAAAAAAAAAAAAAAAAAAAAAAACCAAACAAAAAACAAAAACAATAACAAAACACAAGACAAAACAAAACAAACAAGCAACCTGCCCCCCCAAACCCCCCAAAACCTTGACTCCACTTCTATTCTCTCTCTGTTTCTTTGCCCAGGCTGGGTGGGGGCATCCTAATCTTAGGTTCCTTCACCCAAAGAACAGCAATTTCTCTAGGCTTCTGTTTCTCTGGTAACAGTTTAATCCCTGCAAACCGGCCTGAGTTTCATCCAGAAACATGATCCAATCAATTCCCTAATTTGCCTGAGTCAGTCTGACTAGGATTTCTGTCTCTTGTATCTGTTCCCTCCTTCTGCCTTTTGCCTCTGTTTTTTTCTTGTGTCTAAGCACTTACCACAGCTCAGTAAATGCTTACACAGCATCAGGGCTTCAAACCTGCCTCTTGGGGTCTTCCCCAGCCTCTAGAATTACTTCTTCCTCCCTCTTCCCCACCATCTCTCCACATCAGTACTCTTCCGGGCACCAGAGGCCGGCTTTTAGCTGAGTTAGGAAGCAGCTCAGTGAGTACATCAATACAAAGTGAGGTGTGATTTATCGATTGTTATTTTTGTAGGGGCTTTTAGCTTCTAGGAACAGATTGTTAACTTGCTGACTATCTGGCAGAAGTTCAGGCATGAAGATAAGGAGAGGGAAGATGTCAGGCTAAGGAGAGGAAAGCAGCAGGCAGGGCCTCCCTTCCTACTTTCTTTTCACAATTCCAAATAGGTAAGAGGTGGGGGAGTCGGATACTGAGTTTTTCTGTTGGGGAATAGTTAATGAGCTCTTCTGGAGAGTGAGGATGTTCACGGGGCTTCAGAGTCTTGTACTTATGAAGGCTGCTGCTTCAGTTCATTTAGAATTTTGCCCCTTTTCAAGCAAAATCATTTTTCTCTGGTATCCCTTCTGCCCAGCATCATCCTCCCATACCCTATCTTTAATCCAAAAATGATTCGCATGCCTTAGACAGAGAGGGTCCTTAACCAAGTCTTTTTAGAATGGATTTCTAACTGGCATCTATTATTACACCTTTTTAAAGGCTAGAGGACTTTTTAAAGGCCAGAGACAGGTGTTAGATTTTCTGGTGAGAATCTAATCTCGTAGAGGCAAAAAAGGTAAGACTGAATTGTCTTAAATGAAGACTCGTTGGTGATTTGACTCATTGGTTAAACTGTGGAATCAGAGGGACTTGGGTTGAAATTTCCACTGTGACATTTATTAGTTTTAGGACCTTAGGATGAAGAACTGACCCAGCATTCTCAGTGATAAGGTGGATATTATACCATGTTGCAGAGTTGTTGTAAGGATTATATGATACACTGAGTATAAGAAACTTAATTCAAGTTCAACAATAATGTGGGCTAAAAAATGCTATTATTTTAATCTTTATATCTATCTCCCAACAGAAGGAAGTGCTGTGCACATCACTTCTTGTTGTTGGCTGATTGTTTCAGGATTGCTTCATGAGTACGTTGCCACGCCATTCTCCCACTTTTGTGTTGTTGGGGATTGAACTCAGGGCCTCAGAGAGTACAGAGTAGCACTCTACCAACTGAGCTAAACCCCAGCCCTGTGTACCACTGAGAGCTTAGCAAATATGTAAATTCTACTCCCTTGAATACAAAATTTCCAGGCCAATCAGATCATTGAATTTCTAGGTAACTGTACCCTTAAGAAGAAGGTTATATCAAATTCATTTTCCATGAATGGGCCTTTATTTCCCAATGGTCCTGTGAGCCAAGATAAGGCATGGTCTTCTTATTGGCTTTAATTTTCACAGCAGGGCCCATAATAGGTTATCTTAATTTGTCTAAAATCCTTTTGCTCTCTGGAATTGCTAATTGCTACTTGGAATTTAGGGACCTATTCTTACTTCTTTATTCATAGGTCAGCAGCTCCTTTTCTGGCCTATTTATTTGAACTGGCTAAATTAGACATGGTCTGCAGCCGTACCACCACAGACAGTATCCAATCCTGTCAGATCTCAGAAACTAAGCAGGGTTGGGCCTGGTTAGTACTTGAATGGGAGACCACCTGGGGACACCAGGTGCTGTAGGTTTGGGAGAAGGACCCAGCAACCCACTCTTTAAAAGCAATCAGCCATTGAAAGCCCTATGGATAGCAGAGAAGCACTGACAATAGTGTTTCGCCTGTTGTACATAGGGTCGCTATGAGTCGGACACCAACTTGATGGCACCTAACAACAACAACAAATTAGACATGAATGGTACCAGGAAATCTTATTTAGGGGGGATAACAAATATATTATGAGAAGAGTCGGGAAGAATGGGACCCTTGGGAATCTTCCTCCATATAATGATGGAAGATTTCCCCTTTTAGCTTGAGTTGTTCAAACAAAACAAGGAAACACTGCCTGGTGTAAAGTCAAGAAAGGTGTGTATCAGGGCTGTATCATTTCACAGCACCTCTTCAATCTCTATGCTGAGCGAATAATATGAGAAACTGAGGACTTTATGAAAAGGAATGCCACCTCATGATTGGAGGAAGACTCATTAATAACTTGTGTTATGCAGATGACACAACTCTGCTTGCTGAAACTGCAGAGGATTTGAAACATTTACTGATGAAGATCAAAGAACACAGCCTTCAGTATGGATTGTACCTCAGCATCAACAAAACAGAAACCCTTATACCTGGGTTAGTAAGCAACTTCATGATAAATGGAGAAAAGATTGTGATTGTCCAAGATTTTGCTTTACTTGTTTCTACAGTTAACACCCACAGAAGTAGGAGTCAAGAAATCAAAAGACACATTGCATTAGGAAAAGCTGTTGTAAATGACCACTTTAAAGTGTTGAAAAGTAAAGATATCACAGTGAAAATGAAGGTGTGCCTGACTCATGCCATGGTATTCTCAGCCACATCATATGGTTGTGAAAGTTGGACATAGAATATGGGAGACAGGAGAGGAATTGATGCTTTTGAATGATGGTGCTGGAGATGATTATTGAACATACTATAGACTACCAAAAGAACCAACAGATATGTCCTAGAAGAAGTGCAACTAGAGTGCTCCTTGGAAGCAAGGATGGCTAGACTGAGTCTTATGTATTTTGGACATGTAATCAGGAGGGACCAATCCCTGGAGATGGACATCATGTTTGGGAAAGTGGCAGGTCAATGAAAAAACGAAAACCCTCGACTAGATGGATTGATACAGTATCTACAACAATGGGCTTAAACATAAGTAAGATTGTGTGCCTGGCACAGAAATGGGAGTGTTCTGTTGTGTTGTACATAGAGTTGCCATGAGTCAGACCAGACTCGACAGCACTTAACAACAACAACAGGTAATTTTGGCAGCCTAGGGTGCTGAAAAGAGGCTTGAGTTTTGGGTATGACACACCTAAGCTACCCAATTTTTAATTTTGGAGAAATTACAAAATCTCCCATGGACTTAGCATCATTCATTCATTCACTTAACGCATTTATTAAACTTTTATTGTGCACCAGCATCTGTTCTAGGCTATAGGGAAATGATGATAAAGGAATATGACAAAAATCCCTGTCTTCATCAATCTCAAGATTTAATTGTTTTTTAAACACAGGGTCTTGCTATGCACTTCATGCTAGCATTGAACTCCTCCTGTCATAGCCTCCTGAGTGCTGGGATTATAGGCATGCCTGAAACCTCAAGTTTTACGGCAACTAAAATGTACAGTAAGTTATAGCAAATTTTTGTTTTCTGAAGAGAGGGTATAGAAAGTGTACATAAATGAAGGTGCATTTTAGAGAAGGTATCCACGGCCATCTTCCTTAAAGAATCAACATTTGAGTTAAGATCTGGAGAAGTGAGGAGTGAGGATGGCTAATATCTGGGAGAAGATAATTGTAGGCAGAAGGAATGCAGCCAGGTCAGAGCCTGGAGGCAGACTCAGTATGGCATATTAGAAAAATGGCAAAGCCTAGGATTGATTGGGTAGTTAGAGGGAGGGAAGGTGATGGGTTCTGAGGTCAGAGAGGTGACGGACTGGCCTTGCAGAGCCCTGGAGCATGGGGTAGGGACCTTGGCCTAGTTATAAGTAGAGGGAGACAAGATCTGACTTTTGTTTTAACATGATCCTCCAGTTTAAGTCATCTTATTACATGTGGGGAATAGCTTGAAGGAGGACAAGGAGGAAAAAAAAGGAGACGAGTTGAGAGGCTATTGTAATAATAGAGGGGGAGAGGTGATGACTGCTTGACTCAGAAAAGGGTCAGAGCAATGGAAAGCTGAGGAGAAACAGAATTCTGGATATATCTCAAAGGTACAGGTAGAAGAAAAAGATACATCTGAGAGGATCTGCTGACAGATTAGATATGGGGAAGATAGGACTTACGGACAACTCTAGTGTGTTTCACCTCAGCAACTGGAAGTATAATTTGTTTATTGTTGTTGGGTACCATTGAGTCAGATCTGACTCATAGCAATCCTATGTACAACCAAGCAAAACACTATCCAACACTGTGCCATGCACACAATCTTTTTATGTTTGAATCCAATGTTGCAACCATTGTGTTTCTTCTCATTTTGAGTCATACTACATCAGAAAAAGGAGGCCTCAGGGGCTTTACTCCATTTCCATCATGAAGATTGACTCTACTTTGAGGAGACACTCTTTCCCAGTCATTTCTTAAATGCCTTCCAGCCTGGGGGCTCATTTTCTGGCACTGTATTTGACAGTACTTCTCTGCTATTGATAGAGTTTTCAATGACTAATATTTTCAGGAGTGGGCTTCCAGGTCCTTCTCCCTTGTGTGTCTTAATCTAGAAGCTCAGTTAAAACCTGTCCACCATAGGTGGCCCTGCTGGTATCTGAAATACTGGTGGCATAGCTTGCAGCATCAGAGCAACATGCAAACCCCCACAGCATGACAAGCTGACAGACATATGGGGGTGGAAGTATGGGTTCACCATTAATTGAGATGAGAAATTCTGTGGGAGGAACATGTTTTAGGGGAAATCTCAAGGTATTTGTAACAGATAAGTTTAAGATGCCAAACAGAAATTGAAGTAGAATAGATTATTGGGTATAAGAATCTGGACTGAAGGTGAAAGGACTGAGCTAGATTTCTAAATTTGGAAGTCATGGGCATCTGGATAGTACTAAAGCCATGAGAAGAGAATAATGAATGTAGAGGACTAAGGACTAAACCCCAGGAGTCTCCTTCATTTAAAAGTCAGGGATTTCTGGAGGAACCAGAAAAGCAGGTTGAGAAAGAATAACAAGAGAGGTCAGTGGAAAACAAGGTGAGTGTGGGGTCTTGGAGTCCAAATGAAGAAAATGTTTAAATGAAAAGGAAACTATCACACATGTTAAGTGTTAATAAAAGATAAAGGAAGATCAGGGCTGAGAATGAGCCACTGGTTTTATCCACATAGAAGTCAGTGATGACCTTGATAAAAGTCAGCGACAATGGCTTGATTGGAGTGGAATTAAAAGAGATTGCTAGGAGAGAATTTAGACACAGGGAGTTTAGACACCTCTTCTAGCAAGTTTTCTACAAAAAGAAGAAAAAGAATGGACCAAAGGAGAATTTTGTTTTTTGGGAGAAAGATTAGCATATCTATATGCTGATGGGAATGACCCAGTGGAAAGGAGGAAGTTGAAGCTACACGAAAGAGAGGGGACTGGGTGCTATGG
This sequence comes from Pedetes capensis, assembly GCA_007922755.1. Classification (NCBI taxonomy): domain Eukaryota; kingdom Metazoa; phylum Chordata; class Mammalia; order Rodentia; family Pedetidae; genus Pedetes; species Pedetes capensis. Next base: position 100,635 of record VMDO01005806.1, on the reverse strand, counting down.
TACACACCTGTAATCCCAGCAACTCTGGAGGGTGAGGCAAGAGGACTGTGAGTTCAAGGCCTGAGGATCATGAGTTCAAGGCCAGAGGCAGCCTGAGCAATTTAGTGAGACTCTATCACAAAATAAAAGATAAAAAGAGAGGCTGGGGATACAGCTCAGTGGTAGAGCACTTGTCTTATACACAAAACCCTAGGTTCAAAGCATTCATACTGGAAAGAAAAGGGGAGAGGAGGATTAGAAAAACAATGTCTTTGAATAGGCAAAAGAGGTAGGATTTGGTGTATAAAGAGGATTGGTTTTAAATCAGAATGTGAGTGTGGGAGGGATGGTAAGAGGGTAGGGCACAAAGCCAGGCAAATGGGTGAAAGTGGTGCAGGAAAGTTGTGCAAATCTTTTACATTTTATCTGTTAAATAAGAATTGAGTTCATATGATGTGAATGAGGCTGGAGCAGCAGTATTGAAGGTTAGAGGAGAGAGAACAGGATGACATAGGTGTTTAAGGGAGTAGAAGGAGTAGAGAAACATGGTTCCCAGACAGTATCTGGGAACTTGGGGATAGTGGGAGGAAAAGTGAGACCATCCAATATAGTGGTTTATTTTTCAGTTGGTTGAATGGGCACCACTGCAGAGAAGCCAGTGGCATGGATTGAACAAGAACCATGAATTAGCTGATAAAGTGAAAATGACAAAGCAAGACAGACAGCAGTGAGTTGAGGGTATATGCAAGGGGATGACACTGATAATTGAGCACGGAATTTAAGCTATGTAAAGAGGAAAACCAGATAGGAGGGGCAGTGACAACAGTAGAGTGACTAGATTGAAGGTTCAAGTATAGTCAAAGGATTGGTGAAGTTTGATTTTGGAAGGTGGTGGTTAGTGTGTAATATTTGAATTTGTAGTTTTGCAAGGGTTGCAGTTGTAGATGATGATAAGGCCTGGAGTAGAACCAGCATGAGGCAAGATTAGCGGGGGAGAGAAGATCAAAACAGAAGGACCAGAGTGTGAGCAGGAATTCCTCTGGAGATACTGACATCTAAGACCTATGACAACAGCTGTATTGGAAATAGTGACAGTGATCCGGGAGTTAGCATTCTAAAGAACTGAAGGACAGTGACTTGGCTTTGAGGGGGTAGGATCAGTGACTCTGACAAACAGGGATAGTGGCAGGTGTCGTTTTTGAACTGAGAGTCAAAGCTTTGAGTTTTTAGCAAGGAAGGAGGGAAAATGTGAGTGATGCTGGAGCCCCAGAGTTAAAGGTTTAAGGAGAGAAGAGGCAGGATGGCATAGGTGTTTAGGAGAGTTGAAATCACACTCTTGAAGCAGAAAGGGCAGTATTCACCCCCACCTCCAGGTCCACTGGTCCAAGGAGGAGAAGAGAAGATAGGGCTTGAGCTTGCGATGGCTACAGTGTCCTCAAGGAAGAGCAAGTTTCAATTAGAGCATGAAAGTGAAGGGAATGTTATCAGAAGAGGGATCCCAGGGACATTTATTGATCAGAGAACTTGAGTATCAGAAAGACAGTGAAATGACTTCAGGAAGTGGAGGAATGATAGAAGGTAAGTTCAAAAAATGTGACAGAGCCAGTCAGTACCAATTTTGTGGATGGGTGGATGGGAGGGAGCTAGAGGTCTTGGATAGGGATAGACAGTAAGGTCCTCTTAATGGTCTTAAGGCAGAATTGAAAGAGAATCTGAGTGTTGAAATGAGGGAAAATGATAAAAGGATTCTTTTAGACTGGATGCTCAATCTTTTCTCTTCTTAGAGCCTCTAATATTAGGGTGGGGATGGATTTAAGTAATAGTCACTATGCCAAACTCAGCATGACTTCATGCTGTTGAACAAGACTTTGTTTCTGACTTAAGTTCTTTGGAATGGTCTCCTTCTTCCCTCTAAAAGTTTCTCCACAGAATTCTTAGCAAGTCTTCTGCAAGGACTCCCTAGTAAGAAATTCTTCCAAGCTCTTGATGCACTATTCCCAGTCCAGGCTCAATACAAAAATCACAGCTATAAATTAGTTAAAATCCTTATACGTGCTACAAACTTCTTTCCCCTTTATCAGTCTCATTTGATGAGTGGCCACTGAGAAAAGAGGGGACAGATGTTGCTGCTAAGTTTTCAGTGTGTGGTGCCTTCAGTTTCATGAATGACAGTGTTGTACCCAGGAAATGCTAAGTCTAACCCCTCAGGAGGATAGTTAAGGCCAAGAGAGCTTCCATAGGAAAGGTTTTGAGTTTGAAACCATGTCTACCACCTTCAGCCTCCATAAACTTGGGTAAAAGGTTTAAAACTTTAAAGCTTTCAAGATTTTTTTTTGCCTTGATGAAAGGTGTGTGATTTTAAGCTGTTGAGTAACAAACAGACCTGTGATTTGTGACACTCAATTTACATAATTCTTAGCAGCTTTAAATAAATGTTGATGGCTTCAAACTCTTTTCCCTTGCCTTCTGTTACTTTGCATTTTCTGGATTTTATTTCTACTATAAAACACTCTTTCTCCACCTTCTATTTGCTGGCTTACCCCACACTACCTAATAATTATGTTAGAATTCCATAAGGCTTGGTCATAAACCCTTAATCCTTCTTTAAAAATAAAAAAGACTTAGGTCTATATTTTTCACTTTATATGATCTCTTTCATCCATCTACATGCCGATGCCTATTAAATACATAACTGTAAACATGATCTCTTTTAGAGGTCCAGAAACATACATTTATCTCTCTACCTGAACATCCCAATGATTTTTTAGCCTCAATTTAGCTACAAATATATCCATACATTATCTTTCCCTCAAAGTGGGATATCCTGAAGTGATTGTGAGGCATCCTTGACTTTTTATTCTTTCTTGTTCTTCATACCAATTCTATCCTAAAGTCTTGTCAACTCTCTTTACTAACTAGGTCTCAGATTCCTTCACTTTGTGCCATGTCTTCTGTTGCCATCCCAAGTCATCATTGCCTCTAGCCTGGATCAGTATAATCCACCTAACAATTTTCCTAGTGTGCATTTTATTTTTTCTTCTCATCCATTTTCCACAGAAGTAACAAGAGCCATATTTTGAGCTCTCTGTGCAGATATCCTCCTATTCTTCATCATATCCCCAATGAGCTAACCCTAATAGAATGAACACCTCTTGGTGGCTTCTCCTTGACTCCCACAGTGGCCCAGAAGGTGCTGCTTCTACATGCTCACTCCTTTTCATTTCAGCTTCATCTTGAACTACTTTTTCTTTCTATATCAGGACTTCAGCTACATTTATCATTTAACTTCTGGACTACACCATGCCCTATCCTACCACAGGCCATTTACACATAGTGATCCTTCTCCTTAGAGTGCTTTCCTATTGTTAGCTTATATTTTGCTTTCATAGGTCATTGCTTAGTGATATCCCTAAACTAAAGTAGCTGGGTCTCTCTACCTTGAGACTTGAACCCTCCCAATCCTTTCCTTGCGATGTCCTTTCCCTTCATCCTCCTTCAGCACTATTTATGATTTCAATATCAATTCTACTGTGCTGTTGTGAAGATCCCATGAGTTCAGGGATATAAAAGCACTAGCTCGATGTACTGTAGCATGGTTGTTAGGTGTAAAGGTCAAAAGGACCTCTTTGATTGTGATTTGTCCTTTAGCACTTCAGATTACTTGCTCTTGCTAATCCCTACATACCTCATCTTTCATTGCTCTCTTTTCTCCTTCTTCCATGTTAACTTCCACCCATTCCTCAAAGTCAAGGCACAAGGTGTAACCTCTTCATGAATATTCTAAAGCAAAGAAAGGAAGGCAGTGTTTGGGTCAAATTATATTGACTAGAGGGAAGAGCATTTGAAGCTCAAGTCATGTACTAACCTGGACATCACTAGAGCAGCACTGTAGATATCCTATTTTTTTAGTGTGCAAAGTAATGGGTTTTATTATGACATTTCCATACATGCATATAATGTACTTGGACTATAGTTGCCCTTTCTATTATCCTTTATTATCCCTCCTCCTCCTTCCTCTTTTCCTCTTCCACATCCCTGGTAGTTGCCCTTTTACCTTTGTAGACATTCCCTTTAACAATGATGGGAGATGTTGTCTTACTTTGCAAGCTATGTTCTTTCTCAAGCCTTGGAAATGCTCTGCTGGGGGAGGCTGAGGTTGGCCTCTTTCTGGCCCTGTTGCTTTGGGCTCTTGCATTTGCCTGTGGGGATGCTCTTGCCACTATGGACCTTATGCACCTTATGGACTGTATGCACTTTATGGACCATTATGTCCTTATTTTGTGTGTAGTTTAGGGCTGTTCTGTGTTTCCTGGAGGCTTGGAGAAAGAGAAGAGAATAACTGCTGGGCAACGTCTTAGGGATTTCCAGTGCACCCTGCATGAGGATCCCCTCCTGAGGGTATAAGTGGTGCTAAAGTCTAGCTTGTGCTTAGTATGTTGAGCTGTGTGAACTGTCACAGGCTGTTTGCCCAGGAAAAGTGGTGTCTGTTTCTAACTGCATAAGGATCCAGGTAGGCAAGTATAAGCCTGAATCATCCCCTTTCCTGATGACCTATGGGGGCTTTGTCCTCCTGCACATTTAATGCATGTGTGCACATACATTGTACAATCACTGTAATATTACTTTCAAAAATTCAGATCAAATAATATGGTGCCTTATTCTATCCTCTGTGATCTGACCCTTCCAGGATTTCAGGTGCAATATTTCACTGGCAAATTCTCATGTATTCTGTGTTTGGTCTCTTTGATCCCACCCATTCCTACTTACTCCCTTCTGTCTTTGGCCTTTAGTTCATGGTACATTATCACCGCCTGCAGCTGTACCACTGTGGCATCAGATCCTGTCAGATCTCCGAAGTTAAGCAGGGTCCGGCCCAGTTTGCAATTGAATGGGAGACCACCTGGGAACACAAGGTACCATAGGCTTGGGAGAAAGACCCAATAGCCCACTTCCAAAAAACAATCAGCCATTGAAAACCCTATGAGTAGCAGAGAAGCACTGGCAGTAGCGTCTTATCTGTTGTACACAGGGTTGCTATGAGTAGAACACCAACTTGATGGCAACTAACAACAACAACAACAACATTATCACCATTGGATGTTGTTGAATAACTTTCCTGGAGAAACATAAAAGTAATGTCTATTCACCCAAAATAGAGGGGACACAGACAGACCAGAGAAAGGATTTGGTTCCATCCAATTTGGTAGTCCAATGAATGTATTAGTTACTTACAGGAACTGTGATGATTTCCTGGCAGCCTCAGAAGCAGCTATATTACTAAGAACATCCCAAGGAGTCCTGCCCGGGGAGTCCCACCAATTAGTCCTACCAAGGAGTCCTGTCCAAGGAAACTATCTATCCCCTATGTAGTGGTGATTAGAATCCCAGGGAGAAGGGTCTTGTTAAGATCTCATGAGGGTCTCATGAATGTCTTCTGACCTTCCTGCTTCCTTCATCAGGGAATGCCAATATGCCCTCTACCATTACAGGTCTAACAATCAACTTTATTGTTAAGACTGTGGGCCAAGGTCTCCTGTAGGTCATCACAGCTGTTTTGCTTTAAGATGGTGATAGTCACGTCCAGCCTGCAGAAAACAGCCACAATACAGGTGTGCATTGTCTTGCTTTCTTTCTTTAAATTGCACTTCGGCTTTCAAATCCTGATTCCAGTTCCATTCAGTGGGTTTCAGGAGCATCGTTCTTTGTGTTGGATGTTTTTGCAAAACACAAGCTGTTTTGTGTGCAAGTCTTTATGCCACAGAAATTGCTTAGTGCCATAAATATCATTTTGTTTTTTTTTCCACATGGCACCATGTTTCCAAGAGATAGCTTGTTAAAATTGTACATTCCTTTATTCCTCTGCTCAATTTCCCTCTGCCCTTCTTGTTTCTGTGGCTTGCCAACAAAAGACACAGTTTAAATATTCCTTCTCTGTGAAGTCTTTCCTCATTCCTTTCAATGTTAGGCTCCCTCTTCTGGGCTACCATGGCATTTGTTTGTGCTATTACCATAATAATGGTCTCATTTTGTAATGAAGAAAAAAATCTACTTACCTGTTTGTGTTGAGCTTCTCTGTGGAAGAGATTTACACATACACACCTGTGGAATTCTAGCATCTAACATATGTCTTGGAATATATATTCTCAACAAATGAGTGTTGAATGAATGAATAATCATGATAATATCAAACATTTATTGAGTGAAAATTACGTGTCAGAAACTATTCTAAGTCATTCAACTCTCACAAAACTCTGTGAATTGGAGGCTATTATTATCATTGTTGTTTTATAGAGAGGGAAACTAAGACATGGAATGTACAAGTAATTTTAAAACTCACCTAACCTATAAAATTCAGGTAACTTACATACTTAGTTTATGGTAGAACTGGGCTTCTAACTATGACAATCTGGCTCCAGGGTACAAGGTCTTAAATGCTTTCTAGGGCAGCCCTTGAATAAGCCATTCACTGTGCCTAGGAATCTTGGCTCCGAATCTAATAGGCTTTCCACAGTGCAAGTAAATGGCTATTAATTATTTTTATTACTAGGTGCCTGTTAGATATAGTCATGGGTGCTGTTGTCTCAATCATATAGGAACTTGTAGATGGTATCATTATCCCAGAGATGGAGCTCCAACGAAAATGGTAAATTTTATATGATCTCTCAATTTGTGGCAAAGTCAAGATTTGAACCTGGATCTGACTGGCTTTAATCCCCCGTGCTCTTTCCACATGGTCACTAGAGAGAATACTTGGATCTGAGATTCTTGCCACCTGATTCCTTAAATTTTGGGGGAGCTGATGGGCATGTGATGGAAAACTGGGGCTCCTTTTGGCTTAGATGAGGTCCTGGGAATGTTCTCTGATCTGTGACTCCCTCCATGATCTTGCCAGTGCTGGAATCTCTTTTTCAGGTCTGGGTCCTGGGTCTCAATTCTTCTCATCCCTACCAAGAAGCCTATGAATACCCTAAAACCAAGTAAACACGACTTGTGGAATTGCAGCATCAGGAAGGACAGATAGGTTTTCAAAACAGTTTTCAGGATTTTGAGTAGAAAATTGTGGTTGAGGAGGTTCTTGGGGAATGTTGGCTTCTGCTTTTCACATTGCTTTGTCACTTGATTTTCCTTCTGTTACTTTGAACATATATTTCACTAAACATGACAAATGAATAAAATTTTTGAATAGCTCCTACTTGTATTATTTTATTTTTATTACTTCTAAGTTATTGTACAAACTAAGGGGTTTCTTTATGACATTTCTATACCTGCATATCATTGTACATTGCTCATGTTCACCCTCCCCATTACCCTCTTCTGGCCCCTCCTGCTGGTTCCCTTCCTTCTCAAAAATCAATAAAATGTAATGAAACAGAATAAATATCACCCAAGTTTTGAATTTTACAGGGCCTTAGGTATTATCTTGTGCACAGAGACCAAAGATATGCTCAACTTTTAGCCACTTCTTACTCCTTCACTGTGATGAATGTTAACTATTTTTTGTTTCTTTGATGGAAGCACACTGATTTCCTGCTCAAGAATCATTTCTTCTGCATCCCTAGTCTAGGTGCTTTGGGTGGAACAGACTTTATCCCTTCCTCAGAGCTGGGCATTTAAGCCTTCTTGACTGATTAGGACATCACTCTTTCTGGGCTATCACTTTTTCTGGGACATAGTGATTGCTTAGGACAAGTAAAGAGGAATCTTTTTGGCTGCTTGAGTAACCACATAAAACAATCTTTTTCATAGAGTGTGGAGCAGAGAAGAAGTAAGCCTAGGGTGTATAGGGGATATACCATGGAAATATTATAATGAATTCCTGGATTTGACCATTGCCTGAAACTACCTCTATGATTGGATTTTTCATTTCCGTAAGCCAGTAAATGTGAACTCTGTGAGGGCAGGGACTTTGTCTCTGTTGTAACATTGCTCAGAACATGGTTCAACACACGATAGGAGTTTAGTCAACATTTACTGATTAATACCAGATCTAACAATTCTTTATGCTCCCGTGAAGCCAATTTATGTAGCATTTTCTGTTGCTTCCAATCAGATGAATCCTGACTGATAGGTACCAGTGTTAGTATTATTAATCAATTATGACACTTCTTGTTGCTAAACTGAGATATAGATTTAGAATTTTTTTGAATATGGTGCTCCAGGCAAACATTATCAACCATTAGAATGAGCAAGCAAGATGGAACTCATCTAGAATCTATATTAATTTTCTATTACTATGTAACAAATTAGTACAAATTTAGTCATGTATAACAATATACATTTATCTCACAGTTCCTATGGGTCAGGAGTTTGGGCATGGCTTAATGGTTTGAAGTCCCATAAGACTGCAATCAAGATATTAGCTGGACCATGTTCCTTTCTGGAGTGTTGGTCCTCTTTCAAACTCATGTCATTGTTGGGAGAATTCATTTTTTTGCAGTTGAAGGATATTTTTTTTCCTGGCTATCAGTGGGAATTCATTCTAGCTCCAGAGGCCATTCACATTCTTTATCATCTGGCTGTCTTATAGGCCTTCTCATAACATCCATCCTAGTCTGTTGATGGGAGTATGAGCCTTTTCAGGAAGGACTCAGTCATTCTTTTAAGAGATTTCATCTGATCAAGTCAGATAATCTCCATTTTAACTCAAAATCACTGAATCTGGGACTTTACATCCACAGAAAAATCTATTTACTTTTGAGGCATAACTTAATAATGGGAGCATCACATATATATATATATATATATATATATATATATATATATATATATATATATGAATTCCTCCCATATTCATAGGAGAGACTTAAACAGGGCATATATAGCAAGGGGTAGGAAGCCATCCTAGAATTCTGCTTACCATCTGTTGTACAGATCAGAAAACTGAGAATAAGAGAAGGAATTTGTCTTGTATAAGCACATGTAGTATCCAGGGGCAGACCTGGGATTAACTACTTATATTATCAGTCTCCCTCATGTGCCTATCCATTTGCTGTACTGTGGGGGCTTGTGTGTTGCTGTGATGCTAAAGCTATGCCTCTAATATTACAGATACCAGCCAAGTCACCCATGATTAAAAGGTTTCAGATGAGCTTCCAGTGTAAAACAGACTAGGGAGAAGGACATGGCTAATCCACTCGTGAAACAACCACTGAAAACCCTATGAATAGCAGAGAAACACTGCCAGATATAGTGCTGGAAAATGAGCCCCCCAGGTTGGAAGGCACTCAAAAGATGACTGGGGAAAAATTGCCTCCTCAAAGTAAAGTCTACCTTAATGACAGGAATGGGATAAAGCTCCAGGGATCTCCAATTCCTGATGTGGCACCAATCAGAATGAGAAGGAACAACTGTAAACATCCATTAATAATTGGAATGTGGAATATGCATGGTATAAATTTAAGGAAATTAGAAATGGTACTGAAGGATGATGTGGAAGCTGCCTTAAAGGAACTGTTAAAACACAAGACTCCAAGAATTGATGGAATACCAACTGAGATGTTTTAATAAACAGATGCAGCACTGGAGGTGCTAACTTATTTATGCCAAGAGATTTGGAAAACAGCTACCTGGCCAACTGACTAGAAGAGATGCATATTTGTGCCTGTCCCCAAGAAAGGGGTTCCAACTGAATGTGTAAATTATGAAAAGATATTAATATCACATGCAAGTAAAATTTGCTAAAGATCATTCCAAAGTGACTGCAGCAATATATAGACAGGGAACTGCTGGAAAATCAAGCCAGATGCCAAGAGGTCATGGAACCAGGGACGTCATTGGTGATGTCAGATGGATATTAGCCCAAAGCAGAGAATACCAGAAAAATATCTATCTATATTTTATTGGCTATGCAAAAACATTTGACTTTGTGGATCATAATAAATTATGGATAACCTTGTGAAGAATGGGAATACCATTCCCATTGTACTCATGAGGAATCTCTGCATGGACCAGGAAGCAGTAGTTCTTAGAGTCAAGAAAAGTGTGCATCTAGGCTGTATTCTTTTACTGAACCTCTTCAATCTCTATGCTGAGCAAATAATCTGAGAAGCTGGACTTTATGAAGAAGAATGTGGCATCAGGATTGGAGGAAGACGCATTAAAAATCTGCATTTTGCAGATGATACAACTCTGCTTGCTGGAAGTGAAGAGGATTTGAAACATATACTGATGAAGATCAAAGAACACAGCCTTCAGTATGGATTGTGCCTCAACATCAACAAAACAAAAATCCTTATAACTGGGTCAGTGAGTAACTTCATGATAAATGGAGAAAAGATTGCGATTGTCCAAGATTTTGCTTTACTTGTTTCTATGGTCAATATGTGTAGAAACAGCACTCAAGAAATCAAAAGACTCATTGATTTGGGAAAAGCTGTTGGAAAAGACCTATTTAAAGTACTGAAAAGCAAAGATATCACAGTGAAGATGAAGGTGCGCCTGACTCATGCCATGGTATTTTGTGTTGCATCATATGGCTGTGAAAGCTGGGTATTGAATAAGGGAGACAGGAAAAGAATTGGTGCTTTTGAATGATGGTTCTGGAGATGAATATTGAATGTACCATGGACTGCCAAATAACTAACAGATCTGTCCTTGAAGAAGTGCAACCAGGGTGCTCCTTGGAAGCAAAGTTGGCTAGACTGCATCTGATATAGTTTGGACAAGTTGTCAAGAGTGAGCAATCCTTGGAGAAGGACATCTTGTTTGGATCGGTGGCAGGCCAAAGAAAAAAGGAAGACTGTCAACTAGATGGATTGACACAGTGGATGCCATAATGGGCTTAAACATAATAAAGATCATGTACCTGGCATAGAATAGAGGAGTGTTTTGTTCTGTTGTATATAGTGTAGCTGTGAGTTGGACCTGACCTGATGACACCTAGCAACAACAACATTTTCAGTCTACTACTGCAGTGCTATCTGATATTTGAGCACAGAACTATCTTAGTCTCTTTTGTGCTGTGATAACAGAATACATCAGACTGAATAGTTTATAAAGAACAGATTTATTTCTTCTGGTTCTAGATTCTGGGAAGTCTAAGGGCAAAGGACCACCCACCATCTTGCAAGGTTCTTCTTGCTTTGTCATCCCATGGCAGAAGGCAGAAGGGCACCAGTGCATACACACCTTAGAGAGCAAAAGATTGAGCTCTGAACCTTTGTAATCAGCATTAATTTATTCATAGGAGTGGAACCTTCATGTCCTAAACAGTTCCATTGGGCCCAACCTCCCAATACTGTTGCATTGTGAATTAATTTTCTAACAGATGATTTTGCGGGGGGAGGGGGACATTCAAACCATAGCAAACTATTTTGAACCATTTTCAGGGCTATAAAGATTCTGAATTTGTGGGAATCATCTCAGTTTTTTAATCACCTCTGAATTGTTCTTCCCCCCACTCCCACTTCACCTAGCAGATAGATGCACAGTGCATGCTTTGGGTGTTGATTTCATTAAAAAAATTCATTGGTTAATATTTGGAAATCTGAGGGCAGAAGTGAATTGACCTAATGTCAAATCAAACCAACAAGGAATTCAGACACAGAAGGAAGCCTTATAGGATTTTGATGAAATATTAATAGAGTCACTGCCAGTGACAATAGCACGTCTTTTTCTAACAGCAGCTGTGACCTTTAAAAGTTAAGAGTCACCGTAGGGACCATTCCTACAGGGCTGGGCCCCATGCTTTTCTGCCACTGAAGTCACTCACCAGTGATGGTCATGCTGGGACCTGTGGGAGAACATGATAAATAGGTGAAGAGGATGTTAAAAATGTCAGCTAATGCCCTCTGATGAGTCTCTTGGGAGTTTTCTGGCTTTATAACAAGCTTTACTTCCCAGCTATTTTAGGACATCTGAATAGACTTGAATAGACTTTGTTCCTCTTCTCATAGTGCAATCTTATTAATTTGATGTATGCATTTATCTGAGATTGGGACCAGCAAATAGAATCATTAAAATATGAAAAATTTCCACAACTTAAGTATTATACATGTCTGTCTGTCTGTCTATCTATCTATCTATCTATCTATCTATCTATCTAAACACTTTATGCCAGTACTGGGAGTTGAACCCAGAACCTTGTGCATGCTAGGCAAATGGCCTACCACTGAGCCACACCCCCAACCCTGTTTTTTCGTTTTTTATTTTGAGGCAGGGTTTCACTAAGTTGCACAGGCTGCCTCACAATTCTCCTGCCTCAGCTTCCTGAGTTACTGAGATTACAGGCATGTGCCATAGCTCCTGGCATAAGTATTATAATTTAGTATGAAAAATTATCTGAAATATGGCTATGTATATAATGTCTTGGAAGAAAAACCTATGATACCTTAGGATCATCAAATTCTGAGCTTGAATCTCTAAGCAAACACATTGTTTAAAAAATAGTAGACTGTTGACTAATAACAAATTCCAGAAAGGTCCATATTGCATGTGGGGGACAGAAATAGAGGAAGAAGGGATAAGATCCTTTCGAAAATAGTGGGTATCCTAAAGGCATTTTTATTGGTTACTGTATTATGTATTTATTGTTATGTAATAAATTATCCACAAACAGTAACTTAAAAATCAAATTATTATTTTTCTGTAGGTCAAGAATTCAGGTGTAACAAGTGGAAAATACAGGATGAAATTTTATGAAAATATTATAATGAATCTTATGATTCTGCATGCAATTAAAAAATCATACTGTACCTCATAAATATGTTTCATTTTTTTTTTTTGGTGGTACTAGGGGTTAAACCCAGGGCATTGTGTTTGCATGCTCTGCAAGTGCTGGACCACTGAGCTGCACCCTCAGCCCATTTCTTTACTTTTTTATGGTAGGGTCTTGCTAAGTTACGAAGACTGCCAATGGTCTTGAACTTGCGATCCTCCTGTCTCTGCCTCCCAAACCGCTGGGATTACAGGCATGCTCCAATATGTTCAATTTTTGTTAAATGTCAACCAAAATTTTCTGTAAAATACTAAAGGTGTTGGAAGTGTTAACAATTCTGATTTGAAAATTATGTGCTGTATATATGAACTGAATTATCATTCTGTACTACATAAATATGTACAATTAAAATATTAAAAAAGAGAATTTTAGAAAATATTTGGAAGAAAAAAAGAGAATTCAGATGTGGGGCTAAGGATGTGGCTCAGTGTTAGAGTACCTGGTGCCTAGCATGTGTGAAGTCTTGAGTTCAATCCTTAGCTCTGCAAATAAAACAAAATAAAAGCCAAGAATTGAGATGTGACTTAGCTGAGTGCTTCTGGCTCACAGTCTTTCATAGATTGTTATCTAGGTGTTAGCTGGGGCTAAAGGGCTGGGGTTTAGCTCCTTTAGTAGAGTGCTGCTTTGCACTCTCTGAGAACCCAGGTTTGATCCCCAGCACTGGAAAAAAAAAACAAAAAACAAATCTAAACCTAACAACAGCAGCAGCAGCAGCAGGAACAACAACAACAACAACAACGACGACAACAACAACAACAACAAAAAGGGAGAAACATATGGCAATCCATTCCCGAAGTAATCTTGAAACAACAAGCCATTGGAAACTCTATGAAAATAGTGTTGGACTTGACTCGAAGGGACCTTACAAGAGCAAGCTGAGGCTGCAATCTTATCCAGAGATTCAACTTGGGGGGTGGGGGATGGAATTCTCTTTCAAGCATACTCTCATGCGTCTTGGTAGGACTCCTGTAGGGATATTGGTTGTAAACATTAATTCCTTGCCATACTGTCGAAGTTAACTCACACAAGGTAACTAAGTATGGCAACTGGCTTATCTTGGAAAGGTGAGGGAGGGAGAGAAGAAAGGGGGGAGAGAGAGAGGGAGGGAGGGAGAGAGAGAGAGAGAGAGAGAGAGAGAGAGAGAGAGAGAGAGAGAGAGAGAGAGAGAGAACTAAGTGCTGCTTACACTCAAGGAGGGGAGGTGATTACATTACATAGGGCATACCTGCCAGGAGACAGGACTCACTAGGGACCACCTCATAGGTTGCTCATGGCAGAAACAGAAAGGGATTGAAAAATTCCTATTGAGGTTGAAACTTCTCCCAGCGTTTTATCATTTGGGTAGATATTAACCAGGCCCAGTTCTCAACAAGGTCCAAATTAAAGCTTGTAGTCATACAGGACCCAACCCCTTATGTGAGTGTGCATATTGAGCAGTGATTTCCTGCACCAGGGCACTTTCTGGTCATCACCATAGTGAGGTTTGAGGTAGGGTGCTGTGGAATCTCAGATGTGGCTCATATAATTTCCAGCAGAGAGATTAGGAAAGTGGAATTTAAAAGAAAAGGAGGATGATGGAGGTGGCAGAGCTGAGACTGGAAGAAAGGACATTTCAAGAGGAGGAACAGTGGGATTGAGGCACAAGGGAAGATTAGAGCATGTCTTGAGGAGGCTCAATTGAAAGTTGATGGCGAAAGACAAAGATTATAAAAATGAGTGTGGTTGAAGTTTTCTGTCATAACCTCTCCACTCTTCATGTTTTTGTCAGACCTCATCAAACAAGGTATCATTTGGGAAGCACAAGTTGGCGGCTCCTCACAAGTGTCTCCGTGCTTGATTCAGGAAAATAAATTTAGAGCTAACTCAGAGTTCCTATGTCAAAGAGGAATTACAAATACTTCTGCAAAATATCTCCAATATATTCATTGGTTAATATATTATATGACAATTAAAGCCTGAAGATTTGGCTTTTTCATATGTTTTTCTCTAGTTATTCTAGTTCTTTACTAGACAGCCAAGGTCATGGCTATCTTTGCAGAGACTCCCCAATTTGCTAGATGAAAAACAAAATACCTAAATTTCCATCATTTTAATAAATTTGTGAAGTTAAAGTATAGTTCTAGAAGGCTTCTGTCAAAACACAAACAACAATCTCACTATAGAGATTCTTTTATCCCTTAGCTGAAAGAGGATGGGACAGGCAATGGTTGGTGGGTGCTAGGGGCTGGAGTAAAATCCCAATAAGATATGATCAGCTGAGACACCAGTGTGAGTGATACATGGTTACCATGAGACACAAGGGTAGATGAAAAAATATGCCAACAATAAAGGACAGAGCAAGAATCCCACAAGGTCAGAGCAGAAGTCTGAGCATTTATGAGCACCACCTCCACTTATTAGGAAAGGAATCTCTATGGAGAAACAAGGTTGTATATATGGATGGCATGCTATAGGACAGTGGTGGAAACTGAAACTGGAACCCCGGACTTCTGAAGATGAAGGTAAGTGAACAGTCCCTACTGTGCTAGTAGCAGAATCAAGTCTAATACTCAAGTCAGAGCAGCCCTCTAAGATCCTTCCCCTGAGAATTGGTCTCTCTCCCTACAAACCATTTGCCCCACACTTCTTAGCCAGTCTTTATCTACCCTACATTAAAATGATGGCCACATGAATGTCTCCTTCCCCAAACAAGTGAGAATCTATTATTTGTAAGTGTCCTAAAAATCCCCCTAGGACACCTACTCTGTGCACTCAGGTTTATGGTTGCGTAGGATTGGTCCCACCTGTAGATTCAGGGGTCAGTGCTGATTGCCTTTATCCTGTGCTGTGGCTTTGGAGAGGGGCACACAACTCAAACAGAATTAATTTCTGTTTGGAAAGGGATATTTTCTGGGACTTCTGGAAAGAAAGTCTTTCTTTCCTTTCCTGGACTTTGTTGTATAAGGCTGGGAGTTGTTCAGGCTATTTGCTGTCAGGAAGAGGATCTTCCTGAAGCTGAGGATAATATAGGAAGGAAGCTGAACTGAGAGGTTCAAAGAAAACTAAGTGTAGACATTATTATCTGAGCCTCAGGACCAAACTTCTGTTGAAGCATTTCAGTCTTTGGAGTGTTTGGCTGCTTGAGCCAATAATCTAGAGGGCTCTTGTTAAAACATAAGGCAGATCAAGTTACTTTGCAGAATCTGGAATAATGTTTTATAGGACTCCAAGAAAGAAAAATTGATGTCCTTGTGATTTGCAAGACTCTGCATGATCTAATCTGTAGCTTACTCCAACCTACCCCTTGCCCATTCCACTCTGACCACTGTGGATTCTTGATTTTTTTTTAAACATGGAATGCTCCTGACTTAGATCATTTGTCTTATTATTTTCCTCTGCCTAGAATTCTTTTTCTATAGGCAGCTATATCTCCTTCAACCCCCTTACTTTCTCCAATAATTTGTTCAAATGATACCTTCTTAATGAAGTTACAATTACAATTCTATTTAATCTTATAACCCACACTCTACTCCCACAAACTTCTGATTCCCCTTTACCCTGCTTTTTACCTTCTTTATATACATGAAGACACATTTACTGTTATTTATTTATTTATTTTTGTGTTTAATGGTTACCTCCCTCTGCTAAGCTATAGCTTCCTAAGGGGAGTTTTCTGTTTGGTTGTGCCTTCAAAGTACCTAGAACAGTGCCAGATACATAAGTATTTGATGAATGAATGAATGATTGAGACTGCTGGTTAAGAGATTGTATTAGTAAGGGCTCTTCAGAGAAATGCAACCAGTAGGATCTATATGAAATTATTATTGTTGTTGTTAGGTACTGTCAAGTTGGAGCCAACTCATAGTGACCCTATGTACAACAGAATGAAATACTCGCTGATTCTGTGCCAGGCACATGATTCTTTTTTTTTTTTTATGTTTAAAGCCATTGTTGCAGGACTGTGTCAATCCATCTTGTTGTTGTTGTTGTTAGGTGCCGTCAAGTACTGTCTGACTCATAGTGACCCTTATAGGGTTTTCAATGGCTGATTGTTCTCAGGATTGCCTCGGGAGTGGGTTGCCACGTCCGGAAGGACTTGGAAGGACCGGAAGGACCATTTTTGTGGTGCTGGGAATCAAACTCAGGACCTCAGAGACTGCAGTGCAGCGCTCTACCAACTGAGGTAAATCCCAGCCCATCAATCCATCTAGTTGAGGGGTTTCCTGTCTTTCATTGACCTGCCACTCTCCCAAACATGATGTCCTTCTCCAGGGATTGGTCCCTTCTCACAACAGGTCCAAAACATGTAACGTGCTTCCAAGGAGAACTCTGGTTACAATGCTTTGAGGAAAGAGCTGTTGGTTCTTTTGGAAGTCCATGGTATATTCAATATTCATCTGCAGAACCATTATCCAAAAGCATCAATTCTTTTCCTGTCTCCCTTATTCAATACCCAGCTTTCACAGCCATATGATATGACTGAAAATACAATGCCATGATTCAGGTTCACTTTTGTCTTCAATGTGACATCTTTACTTTTCAACACTTTAAAGAGGCCTTTTGCAATAGCTTTTCCCAATGCAATGCATCTTTTGATTTCTTGACTGCTGTTTCCTTGGGTGTTGATTATGGAACCAAGTAAAGCAAAATCTTGGACAACCTCAATCTTTTCTCCATTTATTGTGAAGTTGCTTACTGACTCAGTGGTAAGGATTTGTGTTTTGTTGATGTTAAGATATAATCCATACTGAAGGCTGTTTATTTAATTGGAAATTTTTAATGTTCAACTTAATGTGTTTCATTTTTGACATGCATTTCTTTGTGACATTTCCATATATCCGTTTCATTGTACATTGCACAGATAAGTTCCCCCTTACCCTCTTGTGCACTTCCTTCCCTCATCCCTCCCCCCACCAAAGGCTTCTCTTCTGCTTGCATGTCTTTTTGTGGGAATATTTTTCTATATATCTTTGGATCCCAATTATGTTTAAGGTCAAAACCTTTTCTGTAGTGATCTATGTTTTTACGTTGTCAGTAATATTACACGAATTTCTAGCCCATTTGTATTATTACCATTCTTTGGTATTATTGGTATTATTATAATTATTTCCCAAACTTTGAGGTCGCCCACTGCTCTCATTCCTCAATCCTTCTTGTTCCTCCTCTCCCTTCCTTCATCTCCCATCATTTCTTCCTTTTGCTAGATCTGTCCCTCCTTTTGGCTCCCTAAATTGTCCCTCCTTTTCTAAGCTGACTTTAGCTTTTTATTATGTTCCGATAAGGCTGTGTTTTTTGATCTTCATCAATAAATATTTCAAGTCCTCTTCACTTTCTTGATGTCTTTGATGTCATACCACAATTCATCTGTTTTTATCTCATTTTAGCATCTAATGCATTAAACCTGTTCTTGAGGTGGTTTCTGACCTCATGTGGGTCATACTCGTGGTCATACCTTGACACTTGTTCTAATTTTCTTTAGTTTCAGTTTGAACCTGAATATGAGCAGCTGATATCTGATCAATAATCAGCACCTGGTCTTGTTCTGACATTTGATTTTGAGCTTTTCTATCATCTTTCCACAAATGTAGTCAATTTGGTTCCTATATATTCTATCTTGTGACATCCATGTGCATCGTTACTGTTTATGTTGGTGAAAAAATATATTTGCAATGAAAGAACATTGGTCTGACAAAATTCCATTATATGATCTCCAGTATCATTTCT
Source organism: Pedetes capensis (assembly GCA_007922755.1). Taxonomy (NCBI): domain Eukaryota; kingdom Metazoa; phylum Chordata; class Mammalia; order Rodentia; family Pedetidae; genus Pedetes; species Pedetes capensis. Next base: position 82,238 of record VMDO01005806.1, on the reverse strand, counting down.
GCCACCATGGTCATACTTTCCAACTACTGAGTCTTCTTTGGTTCCAACTTTTGCATTTCAGTCACCACTAATTATCAGTACATCCTAATTGCATGTTCAATCTATTTCAGATTGCAAAAGCTGGTAAAAATCTTCTCTATCTTCATTTGTGGCTTTAGTGGTAGGTGTGTAAATTTGAATAATAGTAATATTAGCTGGCCTTTCTTGCAGGCGTATGGATATTATTCCATCACTGACAGCATTGTACTTATAGAAGAGATATATTATGATGGATTGGCTCATGAGGTTATTATGGAGGCTGAGAAGTTCTATGGTCTTGCACTTGTAAGCTGGAGGGTCAGGAAACCAGTGGTGTAGTTCTAGTCCAAACTGAAAGGCTGAGGACCAGGGGAGACCAAGGTATAAGTCCAAATGTGAGTTCAGAAGGTCAGAGAATCTGGAGAACTGGTGTCCAAGAGTAGAAGATGATAGATGTCTGAGTTTAAGCAGAGAAAGAAAAATCATCCTTCTGCCTTTTTGTTCCATTCAGGCATTTGGCAGACTGGATGTTGCCTACCCATATTGTTAAGGGTGATCTTGTATGCCAAGTCTATTGATTCAAATGTTGCTTTCTTATGGAAGAACCTTCACAAACACAGCCAGAAACAATATATTTCCAGCTATCTGGGCATTGCTTAGGACAGTTAAGTTGACATGTGAAATTAACTATCACAGAGACAATGAAAGTATAGAGCACCATGCATAAATGCTAATGGCTACACTTAGATCCCATTGGCCTAAATCAGACCTTACAAGTGGTGAAAGGGCTGCTTCTTTCTTAGAGCTGAGCCTGTTTTCCTATTAATGAAGGAGCTCATTCCTACTTCTGGGAATGTTCCATGCACTGCTAGGGTCAGCCATTATGGATTCTTATGGAGAAAATATATTATTCCCCCCTGCTCTACCTAAAGAAAGCCTATTTCCTAATTCTTTTTAGGTGTTTGACAGTGGAATTTTCTATCCTCTCCAGAAGAACACCTCAGAATTGCTGGCTTCTGTGGCTTCAAGAAAGTAATCACAGTGGTCCAAATTGTACTCTTTGCAAATTTGCAATGATTAATTTTAAAGAAGACCATAGGCAGAAGGGTGAAAATCAAAAGCAGATTGTGTTGTGTCAAATCCTGTTCCTTAACTGAATCTGCCTCCTTCAGGCTGCCAGTTCCTCTTGAGAAAATTCCTGGAAAAATACATATATACACCCTTCCCAAGAAAAATAATTTTTGGTCACCCCATGAGGGGAAAAATATCTTTTATCTAAGGAAATATATTTGTGTGCATAGATCTGCTAAAGATATAGCTGATTTACTTTATTAAACAGCTTAGTTAACATCTCTATTGATTAAGATACTGGTTCAGCCACTGTCACAAAGCCACACTAACAGTGGCTTAAAGGACATGGAGTTACTCCTGTCTATGAGCACAGGCAGTCCAGGGTCTCCAGGCAGTCCTGGTGGCGGATCCTTCAACCTTGTTTTGTGGTGCTCCTTGTGTGGTTTTTGTCTTGCAGTCTAAGATGGGCCTCCATTAGTGGGAGGGTGAAAAGAGAGAGTAGAAGGCAAACTCCTTCCCTTTAAGGAATTGGAGGTGAATGAGCCGTTTTTGCTAACAGCACATGGACTGAAGCATAGTTACATGGCCATGCTAAGTTGTTCGGAAAATGTTGTGTTTAGATGGTTAACTCTGTAGTTAAAACTTGGTGGTCCTGTTAACAGAGAAAAAAGGGGAAAGTGTTTCTTGGAGGATGACCACTATTTTCTGCTGCACTTCCCATCGCCAGCCACCTAAACATCTGTGCGCTTATTTTATGTGTCTCTAAGTGGGACAGCTGAAGCGTTCTTTACTGTGGTGCTTTATGTTCCAGGAAATTGGATTGCTGTTGTTCGGTGCCGTTGAGTCAGGTCTGACTCATAGCAACCCTATGTACCATAGACAAAACACTTCCCTACTGTGCCACGCACAGCACTATTGTCAGTGCTTCTCTGCTGTTTATAGGATTTTTGGTGGCTGATTGTTTTGGGAGTGGGCTGCTGGATCCTTATCCCAGGGCTACAGCACTCAGGCAGTCTTCCATCCAAGTTTTAATCAGGCCTGACACTGCTTAGCTTCTGAGATCAGATGGGATCAGATGGCAGTGTGGTATGGCTGTAGACCAGGAGCTTGGGTAGGGGCATTATTTTTGGTAGCAATGTTAGACATGGACCTATCCATGCATGGATCAATCCTGTAACTCTAAGAGAACACTACATCTTCCTCATTATTGTGGTAGAAGAATGAACTGCAATGAAAACCCCCTTTGGATAAAGGAAGAACAAGGAACACGTGGATTCATAACAGTGATAGGAATCCTGCAGGGGAGGAATTGAAAATTCCATCTTGGCAGAGGAGTTAATTCCTTGTTCAGCCCACATTGTACACAGATTCAAAGATGGCCTCCATGATCCCTACCTTCTTGTATCCAGATCCTTGTGTAATGACCTCCCCTTGATTATATGGGACTTGTGACTTTATTCCTCATTTTGAGACAGGATCTTGCTAGTTGCATAGGTCTGCCTCTGACCTTGAACTTATGATCCTCCTTCCTCAGTCTCCTAAGTCCCTGGGATTGTAGGTGTAGGTCACAGTGTCTGGAGCAGCTTGCTTTAACTTGTAGAATTCAGCAAGGGTGATGGGATGATACTTCTGTGATTGCGTTACATAGGATTGTGCGATGTTCTTCTTGTTGGCACACTCTTTCCCTTGTTGACTTTCATGAAGCAAGTAGTGATGTCAGAAAGCTCCATGTGGCAAGGAATGAGGGTGGCTGGACACTGCTCTAGCAAATAGTTATGTAGAAACTGAGGCCTTCAGTCTATAGCTGCAAGAAATTTGATTCTGACCACAACCATGTGAACTGGAAAGTGGATGCTGCCCCAACGAGGCCTTGAGGTAAAATCATAGCCCTAGCTGGCATCTTGATTGTAGCCTTGTAGGAGACTGTGAAGCAGAATCCCAACTAAGCTGTTCTCAGAATCTGACTCACAGAAACTTTGAGCAAATAAAGGTGCACTATTTTAATCCACAAAATATGTGATAATATTGTCATGCAGCAATAGACAACTGATGCTAATACAGCCAATCCAAAGCTCCCTTACTCCCTGGGAGAGAGTGTCTCATGCTCTGCTCTTTGTGTCTCATGTTTTTGCCCTCTTGGAGGTTCTTCCCAATTCATTGTCCTCTGTGCCTATGCCTAAAGTAGGTGTTTGGGAATTTTTTCTTCCCGGGGAAAGTATAGATTTTCTAGCCCACTTACTAACATACGTCTGTCTCCCTTTGGTTAGACAGCCATGTGCCCACATAAGCCAGGCTGCAGTTTCTTTGGTGGCAGTAACATAATTTCAGAGTCAAACTACATTTTATTGAATTTAATATGCCATTGATTCTACAGTATTATTTTCCATATCAAGAAAGAAAAAAGCGAGGCACAGTGGTGCATGTCTGTAATCCCAGCGACTCGGGAGGCAGAGGCAGGAGGATCAAAAGTTTGAGGATGAAGGCAGCCTATGTAACTTAGTGAGACCCTATCTCAAGATAAGGAAAGCAAAATATGGTCATAGGATGTGTCTCAGTGATAGAGTGCTTGCCTGGCTTGCGTAAGAAGGCCCTGGATTCAACCCCCAGCATGGCAAAAAAAAAAAAAAAAAAAAAAGAAGAAGAAGAAGAAGAAGATAAAAAGGCAAAATTCCAATGACATTTTTACAAAATGTTTCATCACATTAACTATCAGATACACTCCAGTTTTTAGAGATGTTAAAAATATGTGTTTCTAGATGAAATAGATTTCTAAACATTTTGTTTCTAATTTGATACACATCAGTTTTGACAGCAAAGGATCTTATCTAGACCTAGGGGTTAAGTTTGGCTTTTATAGATTGTGCAGTTTTATGGACTGTGGACAATTTTTATTTTTAATGGTGCTGGAGATTGAACCAGGGCTTTGTGAATGGCAGGTAAAAACTCTACCAATAAGCTACACCCTCATCATTCAGGCACTTTTTGATGATTACTTTAAGGCCTCTGAAACAGGAGGCTTGGGTGAAAAATGAATATTCTTAATCATGTCTTTGCTGCTGAGATGGCTCCCATGACCATCTGAAAAATATGTAAGGGAAGTGCTTGAGAAATGGTGGGGCCACAGTCTCCCCTACTTCTAAGGCAGCTTCTATTCACCTTTCATAACCAACAGGAATTGTTTCTCTCTAGAATTTATTAAAACCAGCAAAAAGTAGCTAACACAAAAATGTACAAAAAATCCTAATATATTCATTAGAGTTATACACTCTGTAAGCAAATAGTTTGTTTTCTAAGATTGAAAGTAAGTACCTTGCTGTAGTATGACAGAGGCCACTGTTTGCCAGCTGCTGGCCTTAAGCGAATGTCCCACATTCAGGTTTGTTATGACAGCTAGAAACTCTGGACAAGATGAAATTCAGGATTGGCTTCTATAAGAAAGACCAAACTAAAAGCAATTTACTCAAAAAAAAAAAAAAAAAGATAGGAGTTTATTATCTGGCCCTTTAACAAGTGGAGGATAAACTCTCTAGGACTGAAACAGCCATTCCATAGACAATAGACTCCTGCTCCTTCTATCTTGTCACTCTGCTAACTCCAGCACGTGGCTCCCACCTTGTGGTCTACATTGGCTTCTACAGTTCCTTCTACAACATCTTCACTCCAGCCAGTGGAAAGGGGTCAAGAGAAAGCAAAGGGAGCACTCCTATTTTTCTAGACACAGTGCCCACATACTGTAGATCATTACTTAGTCATATGACCACATGTGACTGTAAAGGAGGCTGGGAGTGTAGTCATCAACTTGGGAGTCAGGAATCCATGTCATACTAAGTATATTTACTGGTTTTCCATTGTTATAACAAAATGCCTGAGGCTGGGTAGCCTATAAAACAAAGAGTCTCATGCAGCTCAAAGTTTTGGAGGCTACAAAATCTAAACAGCATGGGCAGGCTCTGGTGAGGGTTCCCTTGGCTGTGCCACATGGTGGATTGCATCATGGTGGGATAATTTGTAAGGGGGAGAGAATACATAGTGAGATAGGAAGCCAGAGGAAAGGCCTATTCATGCTTTTTTATAGTGACTCATTTTGTGGGAACTAGCTGGAGTCCCACAAGCGCTGCATTAATTCTATCTGAAGGCAATACCCCCAGTGACCTAATTACTTTGTGCTAAGCTCCATCTCATAAAGGTTCCATTACTTTTCAGTATCAGCAAATTGAGGTCCAAGCTTCAAACATATGAAGCCCTGGGGATCCACTCAAATGATATCTAAATCATAACACCAAAGGAAGAAGGAGAGAGTGGATAGTGATGGATAACTAGCAAGCTCTACTACAACAGCTAGTGTGTACCCTCTATGTTTTGGTTACTTCAATTACTCAGGTCTCCCTCTTAGAAACAAAGAAATAAACAATGTTCATCTAGTATCTGCAAAGCTTAATGCACTAATTAAAGAGATTCTGCCCCAAACAATGGACTATTGCAAAGACAGATCCTATTTTTCAACCCAGATAGCAGAAACTTCCTCATTACTCTAAAAATGGCTGTTTCTCAAGCATTGTTGTTGTTAGGTGTTGTTGTTGTTGTTAGGTGCCGTCGAGTCAGTCTCCGACTCATAGCGACCCTCATAGGGTTTTCACTGGCTGAGTGCTTCGGGATTGCCTTGGGAGTGGATTGCCAGGTCCTTCTCCCATTTTTGCAGTGCTGGGAATTGAACTCGGGACCTCAGAGACTGCAGCGCAGCACTCTACCCACTGAGCTAAATCCCAGCCCGTTGTTAGGTGTTAGGTGCTGTCAAGTTGGGTCCAACTCAGCCACCCTATGTACAACACAGTGAAGCACTACCTGACACTGTGCCATGCCTGGCACTATGTCAGTGCTTCTCTGCTATTCATAGAGTTTTCAGTGGAGGGTTGTTTTGGAATTGCTTCAGGAGTGGGCTACCAGGTCCTTCTCCCATTTTTTTGTTGTGTTGGAGATCAAACTCAAGTCCTCAAATAGTGCAGAGCTGCACTCTACCAACTGAGCTAAACCCCAGCCCCAAGCATAAAAAAGTCTCAAGCTTCCAAGTGTGCATGTGGGGATCTATACTAAGAGTTTTAATAGCACATTTGATGGCATTTTCTCAGAGTTCTAATATCCATTTTTGATAGGTTATTGTAGCCTTCCAGTTATACATGATAGCATGAAGGCCCCGAGAGACTTAGAGATGTGACTGACAAGAAATCCAGACACTGATTCAGGGCTGTTTTGCAGCGTAGACAATGGGAGAGCTGCATTAGTCAGCCTAACTCTGGCTTTCACTGAGACTATGAGTAACTTGTTACAAAAACATAGATCCTAGCAGCAACTAGTTCTGGCTCAGTCTGAGAATTTCACGCAATGAAAAGGAAGACAGAAAATGTCCCAATGAGCTAATTATCACACATTCAGCTGTGCAGATGGAAGGCTTCATGTCCCCTCAAGGATGATTCACTTTAGGCTTTTGAATCACCTCTCCAAGCACCCAAGAATCTTCCTAATGGGCACTTCCAGGAATGAAATTCTGAATTCCTTTTACTTTCCTTATGAGAAGACTTTTCTTTCCTATTTTTGAGTGCCTCCTTTGGTACAATGGTTTTGACACCCTCAATGCAGTTCTGGATGTGTTGAGCTGGCAATGCTGAACTGTATGCTCTATGGAGAGAAGTCACGCCTGTCCCACACAATTGTGTGCCCCTAACTAGCTCAGAATATCCTTTTAAAAAACTTATTGAAGAAATGGATTTCTGAAAATTGAGTAGATCATTTCAAGAAAGATTTCTGTAGTATTATTGTAGACATGAGAGTTGAATGAAAATATGAAAAGAACTGCAATGGGATATGTTGTTATTATTAGGTGCCGTCGGATTGGTGTCTGACTCATAGAACCCTATGTACGACAGAAAAAACACTATTGTCATTGCTTCTCTGCTATTCATAGGGTTTCCAATGGTAGATTATTTTTTTGGGGAGTGGGTTGCTGGGTCCTTCTCTCAAGCCTACAGCAGCTGCTCTTTCTAGGTGGTCTCCCATCTAAGTACTAACCAGGTCTGTCCTTGCTTAGCTTCCAAGATCTGATGGGATCAGATGCCACAGAGGTATGGCTGAGGCTGCAATGGGGTCTAACAGAAAGAAAACAGAAAAACCAACCAACCTGAATGCCCATCTTAGCTTGAACAATGTAGGGAAAACCATTTGACTATCCTTCATATCATTTTCCTCTTCTGTAAAAGAGGCTGATGACACAGAGTAGATTCATAGAATTGCTGTGAGGGTTAGATGATATAATGTATGCAAAAGTATTTTGCATTTTGGGGACACTTTACATATCTCTGGTGTGTAAGTTGAGGAAAGGAAATGCTAACTCTAATGTGGATTGAAGGAGAGCCTTTTGATTTGGAAACTAGCCAAGAAGAGGGTCCTGGCTCAATTGCTTGATTCTAAATTACTGGGAGATCTTGAAGTTTTACCTGGTACATTCACTAGATGATACTAAAGTTAAGACCGTGCCATCTATGAAAAATTTTTCATGTTTTCCTGGGAAGACTACAGTGTGTTTTCTCTATGGATAGTTAGAGTTGTAGGGGGCAATGGTAGTAGGGAGGTAAGGCCACAGGACTTCCCAACTGAAGGAACTTGGCTAGGGCAGCTCTCTTAACCTGAAGAAACCCCAAATAAATTACCTCTGAAGACACTGAGAACATAGTTACTCTGGGCTCATGATTTTTGGTTAATGAGCATGTGAGAAAAGCACAGAGCTGGGACCTGAAGCTCTAGCCTTGTGATTCTCTGGACTGCTGGCTTCTGGAAAATGTGACATAGATACATTTGAGGTAGCTTTCAGGTTTCTTTGGGGTTTACTTTAACCAGCCACTTAACTCTTGGGGAGCAGATGGCAGTAGGTCACCTAACACCTGAATTCATGAAAGATAGCTGAGATCAGTCCTGGTGGATTACCAAGTATTTTTGGAACCATCTAGGAAGAAGGATTCCTAGAAAGAGAAGATGCTCACAAGTCTTATTTCTAAAGTTCTAGTTTAACGCTAAGAAGTGCCTGCAAGTATCAAGTTCTGGAGGTTAAGTAGGAGCAGCCATATCAAGCTTCTCTGACTCAGGAAGGACAGGGATGTATATAATCTTGGGCTTCTGTGACACATGGTAGAATGGGCTAAGGCATTGTTCCCTGGTATGATGACAAACTTGGAAGTCTATCATGTTTGTTGTTAGGTGCTGTTGAGTTGGAGTCTGACTCATAGTGACCCTATGCACAACAGGTGAAACACTATTGTCAGTGCTTCTCTGCTATAGGGTTTTCAATGGTGGATTGATTTTTGGGAGTGGGTTGCTGAGTCCTTCTCCCAGGAAGTCTATCATACCTACATTTAAATATAGACTCCATCTTTTATTATCAGTACATCCCTAGGTGTCTCTGGAGCTGGGTATTCTCACTTATAAAATGGGATAATAATGGCTTTATGTCTATTACTACAGAATTTTTTAAAATTTCAGATTTGGTGCCATTAGATATTATGGTTTTGCTTGAAATTGAGTTATTTTTTATAGCAACTGTCTCTGGCATTCTTATAATCTTTATGCTCAAGTCATTACCCTGTTCGTTTATTAGAGCTCAGTTCTCTCTGGTTCTCCAGTCTTGACTTATTAACCAGAGTACACTTCTTTTTGAAGGGTATTAGAGGCATCCTTTCCAGGAGAAAATGTAGCTCTAGTAACTATGAAATGCCATGACAGGTCCAAATCTGTACTTGGAGATTCATCTACCAAGAGAGGAAGAAGGAATAAAGAATTAATCTGGGTTTGCTTAGGTCTATATATTTATAAGATTGCTAGTGTCCTAGTTGGACAGCCTTTACTACAGAGAGTGTGATGAGTTAGATTGTGTCTTTGCTCAAAAATTCTAATATTGAAATTTTAACCCTCAGTCCCTCAGAATGTGATCTTATTTGGGGATAAGATCTCTACAGAGATAATTGAGTTAAAATAAGGTCATTAGGGTGGGCTCCATCCAATGTAACTGATGTCCTCATAAAAAGGGAAATAAGGAGTAGACATGTACATAAGGTAAATACTGTGTGAACATGCTGGTGGCCATCTGTAAGCCAAGGAGAGAGGCCTGAGACAGATTCTTCCCTGTAAGCCTTCAGAAAAAACCAACCCTTGAATTTAGACTTCTGGCCTCCAGCACTATGAGACAACAAATTTCTGTTACCTAGGCCATCAGTTTTGTGATAGTGCACGAAAACTAATAACTAATAAGCTGCATCCATACCACTGTGGCACCTTATCTATCAGATCTTGGAAGCTAAACAGGGTAAGCCTTGGTTAGCACTTGAATGGGGGATTGCCTGGGAACACCAAGTGCTGTAGGCTTGGGAGAAGGAACAGGCAGCCAACTCCCCAAAACAATCTGCCATTGAAAACCCTATAAATAGCAGAGAAGCTCTAACACTACTGTTTTGCCTGTTGTATGTTGGGTTGCCATGAGTTGGACACTGACTCAACAACACTTAACAACAACAACAACAAAAATAAGATTTTGTATATTTCCAGCCCACAAGTGTTAATCCTCCAATGTCTGGTATAATCAGGGGTGGGGTGATGGGTGGGAGTGATCCACTGTCCTTGAACTGAAGTTCTACATCTGGAATTTACTTTTATGCTTTTGGTAACCTTGAACTGATTGATATTCCAGATAATGTTTACAAGGCATTTCCTTTAGGCAGGGAAAGATGTTGATTAATTTTAAAGTTAGTAAACAATGACATTCATATGTGTTTTCAAGGACTAGGAATGCACCAAAATAATTAGATTGTGTGAAATGGCCAGGCTGAATCATCAGATACCCTTTAAAGAAATAAAGGTGTTTTAATCCACAATTACTAAAACAGGCTTAATAACATGCCTCCTAGCAGCAATCCTTAAGACATTTGTGTTGATTTCTGAATAGAATATTAATTATTTATGTACAAATATTGCATTTTGTTTAGGATGTGGAGACACTCTTTAAGTAGTGTTTTCTAATAAATTCAATCCCTCCATATCCCGGGGTATTAGTTCGAGGACCCTCTGCAGATAACAAAACCAGTGGACACTAGAGTCCCTTATATGTGGTGGCAAAGTGTTTGCATATAATCCAGACACATCATCTTGTATACTTTAGCTCATCTTTAAATTACTTTAATTTATATCTAGATCCCAAATACTTTTGATTCATGGTTGACTGAATCTGTGGATGTAGAACTCAAGGATACTGAGGGCCTTTTAATAGTCTGTTCTCTCATCTACGGCCTCTGGTTAGATGTTCTTTTCCCAATTGTATTATAGACAGTGCTTGTTCCAAGCTTTTAATAATGTTTGCCTTTGCTATATTAGATAGATAGGTAGATGGATAGAAAGACTGAAAAATTTGCTATGAATTTAATGACTACTTTTCTTGTACGATTAAATGTATTGTGAACAGGACCTAGCATCCCACTCCCAAAACAGTCAGCCATTGAAAATCCTATGAATAGTAGAAAAGCACTGACATAGTCCTGGGCATGGCATGGTGTTTGCTAGTATTTTGTCTGTTGTACATAGGCCATTATGAGTCGGACCCAACTTGACAGCACCTAACATTAAGTGTACATTTGAATTTTGAGACAATCTTGACACTACAAATATTAAAACATAGGCATTTTAAGATTTAGATAATAGTAAATAGTCCTTAGAGTTAAAAAAATTCCTGTGACCCAATAAGTTGAGACATACCCTGTACTGTTTTTCTTAGAGATCTGCAATGTGCATTAATGCTTTTAGAAAGCCTGACAGGAAAGAAATCAGATACTGGTGGACTCAGAACTTTCATCCCAATTGGCCATGGAACCTGTTTGTGCTGGGCATTTTGTGAGAATAAATTCTCTGGATTTCACTTGAGAAATGCTGGGCTAAAGTCAGTTTTGTTCGCAAGTCTCTGAATTGACTCAGCTATCTGATTTTGTGATTCTGGAGCAAGACAAATTTTTGTTTGGCCACCTCATGCCACTGATTAGACAAAATGCTGCTAGAGTATTGTTGGAGGGCAGTACCAGCTGAGAGCTTTCAATATGGCAGCTTGCCCCTGAACATGGCTGCCAGCATACTGACCAGCCCATGTTACCCTCTGTCTCTGGGGTCTCCATTTACTTTGCATCTTGACACTGGATATCTGGTCACTGTTTAATGATTTGATAGTATGGACACATTATCCTTATAAGATCTGGGGAGTGTATTTTATTGCTTACTATCTCTGGTAAACTTTCCTGGAAATTTGGCTAATATTTCCTTTTTTTTTTTTTGCCTTAAAATCTACCTCCAATGTCTTTATGAACACTTATCTGCTTTCCAATGTGAAAGAAATTGCATTTCTCACCATTAACTTTCCTTGCTTGATTATGTTGTTTTTCTCAAATTAACATTGCAATAATTGGTTTTCAAATCCTCTTTGAATATTGTTGCTGCAGTAGATTGATTGCTGATTATTCATTCTTTTTAAAAAGAGCAGTCATTAGTGAGAGCGGTTGGTTCAACAGGCAGAAGGGCTATGTTGCTGCTCTGGATAAATTCATCTTTGTAAAATTTTGATAAACTTTTATGTAATCTAAGGTTTTAGGGGTTATTGGAAGGATTTCTCTGCATGAATACCATCTTTTAAAAAACTTTTGCTTGGATATTTCCACATGCCTATTGTTAGAATTTGAGGTCAAATTCATAAGCCCTCCTTTGCTGCTATGATTAACTGTTGCATCACTTCTTTATTTCTCATACTTTATATCAAGGGTTTAACATGGCATCACAATGCAATAAAACATGGAGGTCACTTTCATATTCTTCTAGGGCTTTTTAGAATCAGACTGGAGGTATACATTTTAGTGTACACTATAAAAAGTATTGACAGATGTTAGGTGGGAGCTTCAAATAGAAAATTATTTTTTCCTCCTTGAGGACATCATCTGATAACAGTTGGCTACCAGGACATGAGAATATGATGATCAAACAGGCCAGCCATTGCACTGTTCAATTTAAGTTCCATAAATGCAGTAATGGCTGTGCTGACATAAATATTGGAGTATGAAAGATAAAAGCCTGAGGGTTTATCACAGAAACAGAAACTGATGGCATTTGATCTGCAGGAGTATAGGGGAAAGATAAGGCACTTATTTACACTAGCTCTATTAAAAATTCTATGAGCTATGAGTCAGTTAATAAGAGGATGCAGAATATCAGAGATGTGAGTAAAGAATATATCTAAGAATGACTCACTTTAAATTATATCACTATAGAAATTATGGGAAAATGATGTGCTATTTAGAAAAAATATTTCAGTTAAGCTACTTTATTGTAACAAAAATGTGTTATTTGGGTCAAGGGAGAATTAAATTAAAATCCTGTTTCTGCTGCTGAGTTACGTGGTTGAATAGGTGGACTATGGTCTGGATCTTGTTTGACCCTAAAGGATTAATGTGTTGGAAGCTTGGTCTTCGGAGTGGTGGTGTTAATAGATGGTGGTGGGTCACAGGGGAATTGATGAGGTCACTGGGCACATTACCCTCAGAAGGGACTCAGTTAGTTTTCATGGAACCTTGAGTTATTTCTCACAGGAGTCAATTGTTATGAAAGTGAGTCTGACTCCTTGAATCACTTTAGGCTTCCTATTTCATTGTGGGTTCTCATCCTCTTGTATGTGCTCCCATTGTGAGGTTGTTTGCCATGAAGCTCTCTCCCAGAGCCAAAGTTGATGCAGGTGCCATGCTTGAACCTTTATAATTATGAACTAAATTACCTCTTTTCTTTATAAAGTACCCAACCTTAGGAATTTTGCTAAAGCAACACAAAACAGACTATTGCAAGATGGTTTAACTGCTTTGGGTTTTACAATCTAAAAATAGAGGTTGTAGTTTTTTCATAATCAGAAGTAGAAGTTTTCTGTTTAAAGTTCAGTGACAGAATGATCTTAATTCAGATTCTTTCTTTAAGTTTATAATAATAAACTTTATAATACGAATCCTAGGCCTTTGTCAATGGGACAATGGTGTTATGATTCAGGGACTCTTTTGTCAATTGATTTTGTAGACAAGATTACCCCCAATGTCTCATTTCTCCAGACTCTCCTCTACAATTTTGAGGGCAAAAGCCCACTTAGAAAAAATTCTCTATTTCCTTTTATGCTTATCATTTAATAGTTTAATTTATTAGGGTCATGGAAGTACACTCCTCAGCTTTTATTATTTTCATTGCATTATCTTGCTAGTCTAGATTGAGGCTATCTAAATTTCAGATCATTTATAATGAAGTTGTTGCAGAGTAATTCACCTCAAATAGAAAGTTAATGTGCACTTTAATAAGATCTTTCAACATCAAAGTCACTCTTATGGATTGGCATCTGACAAAAACTACTTTGTATAACAGTGGATTGCAGTTTCTCAAATTTTTGAAAAATTCATTTAGTGATCCTATAATATGCTTTAAAATTTTTCTGGGAACAAAGCAGGGAATGGATGAATGAAAGAATGCACTTCGCAATATATCTTTAAACTGATTTTGCTTGTTGTGCTACGTTCTAGAAAAAAGAAAAATCTATGAAACTGCAACTGTAAATTCTGCAAATGTAAGTACAGGTGTTACTCATTTTTACTGAATAAAATAGTCTGCAAGGCTAAAGTTAAACTTGCAACAGTTGAAAAAATGAAAATAAAAAAGAAAATGTTAAGGAAGAGTGGTTGAAATCACTTTAGCATTATGTTTGATAGTTCTTGGAGCTGATGACATCCAAAGCTGAAACTAGTAGGAAATCTTTTTTAAATTGACACTTCATAGTTATACATTTTTATTAGGGTATAATTTGATAGTTTGATACATACATTGTATATTGATTACATGAGAATAAGCACAATCATCACCTCATGAATTTATCATTTCTTTTTGGTAAGAACATTCTAAATCTTGTCTTCCAATTATTTTGAAACATACACTATGCTCTTGTTAGGTGTGGGGCTGGAGTTTAGCTCATTTGGTAGCTCTGAGTCCCTGGGTTCAATCCCCAGCACTGCAAAAATGTGAGAAGGATGTGGCAATCCACTCCTGGAGCACTCTTGAGATGATCAGTCATTGAAAGCCCTATAGATAGCAGAGAAACACTGACATAATTCTGGGCATGGCATGGTGTGAGGGAGTGTTTCATTCTGGTTTCCTTAGGGTCACTATGAATGGAATCTGACTCCACAGCACTTAACAACAACATTGTTAGCTGTAGTCACCTAGTGTGCTAATGGAACAACAGAGCCTATTCCTCCTATTTAATTGTAACTTTATATCCATTGATTTTCCCCATCCTCCTCTATGCAGGAAATCTTTATTATTTTTATGATGTTAAATCCTAAACTTCTGAAGGCTGCAGCTGTAGCCCTGTGGCATCCGATCCTGTCAAATCTTGGAAGCTAAGCAGGGTTGGGCTTGGTTAGTACTTGGATGGGAGACTGCCTGGGAACACCAGATACTGTAGGCTTGGGAGGTGGACCTGGCAACTCACTCCCAAAAATCAATCTGCCATTGAAAACCCTATGAATAGCAGAGAAACCTTGACAATAGTGTTTTGCCTGTTGTACGTAGGGCCACCATGAGTCGGATACCGACTCGAGGGCACCTAACAACAAACTTCTGAAAGTGCTATCCTCTTACCTGTCTGGCTGTGATTAACAGCTTTAGTCTGGTCAATATATTTAACTGTTGGTGGGTAGTTTAAAAAGTGACCTGCAGATAAGAAAAAGATAATGTGGATTGGATGAGTCTTTAAGGTGTCTTCTCTTTGTTAACAACATTTTCAGATAAAATTAGTTGTCTGTAGTTAGGTTAAAGTCAGAATATGTCTTTGGCAAGTGGAGCATTATGTGAACTAAGGTGTCTGCTCTTATTGGCTTCTCAGATTCTCCCCAAATCCTTGCTATGTCTATAGGGAGAAGTAACTATCACAGAATAAATCATAGTTTCACTTAAGTCAAACTTTATGCAACCTACTTCCTTGAGGGGAATTTTAATATAAATGAATAAGGTTTGGATTCTTCCTCCCAGCAAACTGTTTTGAATCTAGTGGGGGCAGGCAAGATGGTATGCATGGATGGTTAGAGTTGCTTTAATGGTAGTGAGATAATGGCCCAAACCTTAAAAACCACCTTAGGTGGTCTTTAACAATTCTGAAATTAAGTCACCCAGACAGCAACCTAAATAAAAGATGAAAAGTGACTGAACATTATATGGTACTGTTTTTTAAATTTATTTTTAATTGTTTTGAGACAGAGTCTCACAATGTATTGCGGACTGTCCTGGAATTCCACATAGTTCAGGCTGGGCTCAAACTTGTGATACTCCTCCCTCAGCCTCCCAAGTGCTGGGATCATAGGCATGAACCACCAGACTTGGCATATACAGATACTTTTCAAGTGTTTTTCAACATCAGAAAGGTGTGTGTGTCTGCATCTCTCTCTCTCTCTCTCTCTGCATCTGTGCATGTGTGTGCAGTGTGCAGTGTGTGTGTGTGTGTGTGTGTGTGTAGTGTGTGCATGAAAAAAAGGATGACTATGAAAAACATGACCAATGACAAAAGAAGTTTTTCTTTCAGTCCTTTAAGAGGTTGCTGTACTGTCTTTTCACTTGCATTGTTTCTGACAAGAAATCTGCTTTTACACTTTTGTTCTGTTATTTATAACATGTATTTTTTCCCTGGATGCCTTTAAGTTTTTCTCTTTATTTCTGGTTCTGAGCAACTTCATTATGATATATTGTGGTATAACTTTTTTCTATTTTTTTTTGAACAGAATCTCACCATGTAGTCCAGGCCAGCCTCAAGCTTGCTATGTATCTCAGGCTGACCTTGAACTTATTAACCCTCCCCCTCTCCTTCCCTGTACTGGGATTATGGGCATGTGCCACCATGCCTGGCTTTTGGTATAATTTTTGAATGTTTCATATGCTTGGGGTTTCTTACAATTCTTGAATCTGTAGCTTTATAGTTTTCATCAAATTAAGAAAATTAATATCATAAATTTTCAAAAAAATTTATATCCATCCTTTTCCTCTTTCAGTGACTCCAAAGTGTTCCACTGTTCATTGATACCATATTTATTTATCTTTTTGATTTATGTTTTTCTTCATTTTGGATAGTTCCTATTGCTATTTCTGCAAGTTTTCTAATTATTCTTTTGCTTACATCTAACCTGTAAGCTAATCTTTTCTAGGGTGTGTGTATGCGCACATATATGTTTCATCTTTTGACACTGTAGTCCTTTTCTCCTTCACATCTCTATTCACCTGCTTCAGTTATAATAATTGATTTAATGCCCTCTTTGTTAATTCTACCATCATTGGTGTGTCTTGGTTTTGATTACTGATTTTTCTTCTTTTTGCTGCATTTTATTTTATTTTTTGAATAAACTTTATTGTGCATACTTGAGGCTTATAACATGATCTTATGGGATACATGTAACATGGTTATTATTATAAAGTATGTTAACATATCTATCACCTTTCTTTTGTGACAAAAGTGGCTTAAATCTACCTATTTAACAGAAATCTCAAATAAAATATGGTTTTGTTACTTTTAGTTCTCACGTTCTACGTTAGGTCTCTAGATGTAGATCTACTATTTTTGTATTCCTTTTCTTCATCTCCCCATTTCCTGTTTCTCTCTTTTCACTTGTGGATACCAGCTTCATTCTCTATTTCTGGGTCTTTGGGGTCTGTTTTAAAATGTTTCATTGCAATCTAATTCACATATGTTACAGTTCACTCATTTAAAATGTATAGATCAATGGCTTTTAGTTTGTTTACAGAATAATGAAACCATTACCATAATTAATTCTAGTATATTTTCATCACTAAAGGAGACCAAAATTGAAGAAACTCCACTACATGATTTGAAGGTTAATTAATAATAAATCTATAGTAAATCAACTACTTTAATAAGATGGGATAGACATATTTACCAATGTCCTGGGCCACTGAGAATGGAAGCATGCACCATTTTGCACACTAGATAGGAACAAATTCTTGAAAACACAAAAACTACCCAAACTGACTCATGAAGAAATAAAACATTGAATTGCCTTTACCTATAAACACTTTGAATCAATAATCAGAACTTCTAAACAAAGAAAACCCCAGGACTGGATGGGTTTACTTATAAATTCTATGAACCACTGAAAGAAGAAATCAATAGCAACCCTTCTCTAATTCCTCCAAAAAGTGAAAGAGCAGTGAACAGTTCCAGACTACCTTGATACTAAAGGTAGATAAAGATATCACAAGAAAATTTCAGACAAATATCCTTTAAGTCTATAGATGTAGAATTCTCAACAAATACCTCAATAGAATGTCAGATAGTATATTATAGGAATTTTATACCATAACTGGTAAGATTTCTCTAGGAATACAAGTGTTTCTGTATAAAAGATCAGCCAATATAATATAACATTTATTGAATGAAGATGAAAACTCATCTTTATCTCATTGATACAGAAAAAAACATTGGATATCTAGCCACTTTTCTTCATAAAAATACATAGTAAACTAGGAACAGAAGGAAACTTCCTCAGTTAAACAAAAGGCATTTATGAAAAAGACCTCAGCTCATACCATATTCAGTTGTGAAAACCTTAAATATTTCTCACCAAGATCAGAAACAAGACAAGAAATGGTGCCCACATTTGTCTTTGCTGTTCAGCACTGAGGTCTGGGTGCTCCACCCAGAGGAAAGGAATAAAAGGCATTCACATAAAAAACAAAGAGGTAATACTATCTCTGTAGTTATATGCAGAAAATGCTAAAGAAGTCACACTAAAAATGCAAAAAAAAATCTAGTAAGTTTCAAGACACAAGACTAACACACAAAAATGATTGTATTTCTATACACTAACAATGAGCAAATTCAAAAAGGAAATCAAGAGAACAATTCCATATAAAAAGCACCCAAAGAATAAAATACTAAAAGAATAGATTAAGCAAAGAAGGTTTAAGTCTTATGTACTGACAACTACAAAATGTTGTTGAAAGAATTAAAGATGATGTAAATAAATAGACAGACATTCTGATGAAAGGGAGGGCTGGGGGAAATAGGAAAGCATTATGGGGAAGAAAACAAATATTACATGTTTTCTCTCATATGCAGAATCTAGATTTTAAAGATGTAGTGTGATAAAAAATATGGTGAATGCTTAAATTAAAAAAAATATTATAATAAAAACCACATTGCCATTAATCCCCCTGTAAATCCTTCTCCTGGCTTTGAACTGCTTCAGAAAGTGGCAAGAACAATGGAATAGTGTCTTCGAAGCCAAGGGAAGTAGTTTGAGGGGGATTAAGTGTGCATTTTATTGCAATACATGTAAAAAGTTTAACATGCACCATATTTTTTATTCACACTTTGTATATGTATAAAAGACATGCGAGAGGAAGGGTTTCTGTTTGTAGGGCGAAAGTGAACCAGTTGGAGGAGGAAGAGGGACATGAGAGCTCAAAGGGGATGGGAACATGAGTAATGTACAAAGATATGCATATATGGAAATGTCATAATGAAACCCATTCATTTGTACACTAATGTAAGAATTATTAATCATAAAAGGAGAACAGAATAGGAGACATAAACACACAAAAGAAAGACACTGTATTTATGGGCTGTACAGATTAATATTGTTTAGAGCATTACTATTCAAAATGATTTACCAATTCAATAAACATGTGGTCATCATGGGACACCAATAAAATGCTTCTAAAAAGTCAAATGTGTCTTTCTTTTTTTTGCAGAAATGGAAAAGCCGATCCCTTAATTCATATGTAATTGTGAAGTAGCAAATAGGCAAAACAATCTTAAAAGGAACAAAGCTAGAGAGTTTACACTTCCTCATATGAAATTTACTTCAAAGCTCTACTAATCAAAATGACATCGTAGTGGCATAATGATAGGCATATAAGTCAATTGAATAGATATCTGAATCCCCAAATAAACTTACGTGTCTATTGCCAATTCATCTTAATAGTATCATTCAATGGGGCAAGAATATGCTTTTAATAAATGGTCCTTTCACAATTGGTTATGGTGTGAAAAATGAAGGTAGACGCTTTCCAAAATTCTTCTTGCTATTGAGTTGTAGTTTTATATCGTATGGTCAGAAAAGATAATTAAGATGATTTCAATTTACTTATCCATGTTAAGACTGGTTTGTGGCTGAACATACGATTGAGAGAATGTTCTGTATGTACTGGAGAAGAATATGTATTATAGTTCTGTTGGATGAAATGCATTATATATGTCAGAAAAATTTGCTCCATAGTATTATTTGGGCCCATAAGTCTGCTACTCCTTATTAATTTTCTGTTAGAATGACTTATCTATAGTTGAAAGTGGAACATTGAAGTCTCCTATTATTATTGTTTTGCTGCCTGTTTTCTCTTCAGCCATTTTAATATTTGCTTTACTTATGTAAGTGCTCCATGGTAGGTGCACACATAGTTACAATTGCTATACTCCCTTGATGAATTGACCCCTTTATCAACAAATATTGACCTTATGTCTTTTATGACAGGAAATCAATTTTGCTTCATATCAGTATAGCTTCCTCTATTCTCTTTTGTTTATTATTTGAATGGAATATCTTTTTCTGCCCTTGGCTTTCAATCCTTGTGTGTGCATAGATCTAATGTGAGTTTCTTGCAGGCAGCATATTTTTAGATCTTTTAAAAAAATCCATTTAGTCACTCTGCATCTTTCCATTAGAAAAGTTAATTGGTTTACATTTAAGGCAATTGATCACTAGAAATCTACTATTAGCATTTTGTTAAATGTTTATTGTTTTATACATTTTTTGTTTCATTCTTCAAATCTTGCTGTCTCTTTATGTGATTTGTTGAATTTGTGCAGTGGTGTGATTTGATTCCTTCAAAAATATTATTTATGTATCTAAGAGAGTTTTTGATTTGTGGTCATCATGGGGCACCCATAAAATGTTTTATAGTCATAACATTGTAATTTAAACTTATAATAAGTTAATTCCAATTGCATACCAAAACCCTACACTTTTACTTCCCCCCACCTCCATACTTTATGTTGCTGATATCATACTTTTGAATGACTACTACTTTCTTGCCAATGTTGTGGTCATTCTTACTTTATCTTCAAATGTCAGGAGCAATGCCTGAATTATCTAATAACTGAACTGTCCTTAACCCCAGAGGATATTTTAACCTAGAGAGAGTATCTATGTTTTTAGTCCATTTAGCAAAACCTGTAAACCATAAAGAATCCCTCTGCAACCTCTTACTGACATGCCCCCAACTTCTGTGGAGTATGTGCTCTGGAATAAAAATATACCTAAATTTTTGACTCCATCCATGTTTGATCAGTGCTTTTTAGTAAAATAGAGTCCCTGTATAAAATTTTGATTTATCAGCTAGGTGTGGTGTCACATACCTATAATCCCAGGAACTTGGGAGGTGGAGGCAGGAGGATCGTAAGTTTGAGAGGCAGTCTGTTTAATTTAGCAAGACACTGCCTCAAAAGCCTGCAGCTGTAGCCCTGTGGTATCCGATCCTTTCAGATCTCGGAAGCTAAGCAGGGTCGGGCCTGGTTAGTACCTGGATGGGAGACCACCTGGGAACACCAGGTGCTGTTGGCTTGGGAGACGGACCCGGCAACCCACTCCCAAAAATCAATCCGCCATTGAAAACCCTATGAACAGCAGAGAAGCACTGACAATAGTGTTTCACCTGTTGTATGTAAGGGTCGCTATGAGTTGGATACCGACTCGACGGCACCTAACAACAACAACAACAACAACTGTCTCAAAAAGTAAAAAAATAGGCTAAGGGTGCAGCTTAGTGGTACAGCACTTGCAAAGCATGCAAGTGCGAGGCCCTGGGTTCAAACCCCAGTACCTAAAAAAAAAAAATGATTTATCTTAAAAGACAAATTAACATTTCCTATTACTATTGTGTTTTTTTGTCTATTTACTTCCTGTTTTTTTCACTTTATGAATATTGAAAAAATATAAAACATTTTTAGTTTATTGAAGAAATATCCTTTGGAACACAAATTCCCTATGAGTATTTCACATATCTGCAAAGTCTACTTTCTCTGAGCAAAAGATTTATAGTTACTATATTTAGGAACATTTGTATTAGGAGACATTAGAGCAGCAAAACTTAGAGATATTTTCCTCACTGAGAGGAGGGTGATAAATAAAGACTTGTCCTTTCTTATCCGGAGAAGATTTACTTATATTTCAGAGTAGAAATAAGGCTTCTTTTAACAAATAGGAAGACAGGCAGGTCACCAGCAAAGTTATGTATAGCCAGAGTTTCCTAATTGTGAGATTTCTCTGCTGCAACACATCCTAGTCCATGGACTGGTATCCTCTGGATTCTCTTGGAATGTTTAGGTTATAGTTGGCTGACAATCCCACTGATACTGCCTTACTCCATGGGTTTGGACCCTCTGAAAACATTGGGAAAGTTCATAAACTCACCCTGTAAATGATCCCACTCACTCTCCGTGGTTTAAATGACTAGTGAGACTGGGAGAAGAATTGGAACTAGCAATCTCAGCCTTTTTGTTTACATGGTTGGTGGGTCCTATATTTGATACCCATTCTATCAAATACTGTTTTTTCTCAAATTGTGAAAACACTAATTTATATTTAACTTTTACATTTAATCCTGAGCTCTTATACCTCTTCTTAGTTTTTGAAGAGTAAGGGGTATAAAGAATTAGGTATAGATAAATCTATCTGGTCCATAGACCAAATCAATCTGCTCCATACATTGGCTTTTGATTTCCTAAGATGTACATTTCAAGGGAATATCTGGGCACTTAAATTATATTTGCCAATGACAAAGTTAATAGTCCCAAATCTTTCTTACTCCTGTGTCAATTTCCTAACTCCTTGGGGAAACTGGAGGAAAGAGTGAGAGTGGCTCTTAATATCCCACTATCTTTGAGGACTTACTCTATTACCCTTTCTTGTCTCCTCTTCTTTTCTTTACATATTATTCAAAGTAATTATCTTTCAAATTTTTCCATTCTGATGGCAAGTAAATTAGTTGTTGTTGTTGTTAGGTGCCATCGTGTCGATATCCTACTCATAGCGACCCTCATAGGGTTTTCACTGGCTGACTGTTTCGGGATTGCCTTGGGAGTGGATTGCCAGGTCCTTCTCCCATTTTTGTGGTTCTGGGAATCGAACTCGGGACCTCAGAGACTGCAGCGCAGCGCTCTACCAACTGAGCTAAATCCCAGTCCCAAATTAGTTGTAGGGAAATATGAAGCATAACATTACCTTTCAAGAGACTTCATATTCTACTTAATGGAAGTACCAAGACAAAATTGATTATGAACTTATGTTAGATTTACTTTTCTTTTTTGGTGGCAGGTGTTTCAAAAAAGATGCATCAAGACATCCAAAGGAGCATCAAAGATTTCTTTTCAGATCCTTTTTCTTTAAGCAACATATGCATTAGAAGTTAATTTATTGAATCATTTGAGATATTTCTCTGTAACTTTGAAATGGTGTTGATATAATTATATAATGCCTTTGTGTTCACAGAATATGCCACATTTTCTGAGGTTGAGAAATAGGAGAGCTGTGGTAGTTCCCTTAATAAACTACACTGAGTTAGAAATTGAGGTTCGACTTATAAGCACTTTTTTTCTATCCTTTTTAGGGCTCCTATCACATCATGGTTTCTCAGGCTGTAGATCAGGGGGTTTAACATGGGGATAATTATGCCATAAAACACAGATGCCAGTTTTTCTTGCTCTTCAGACTCAGTGGTGTGATGATGTATGTACATGTAGGAAAGAGTACCATAGAACATGGCTACTGCTGTCAGATGGGAAGTGCATGTGGAGAAGGCTTTTTTCCTTCCCTCAACAGAAGATATCCTTAGGATGGCAGCCAAGATATATATGTAGGAAAAGATGACGACCAAAACAGTGCTCATCAAATTAAACCCCACACAGACTTTTAGTAGCATGATGTTGAAGTAAATATTGGAACACGCAAGGGTGAGAATTGGAGGTTCATCACAGAAAAAGTGATTAATTATATTGGATTTGCAAAAGTTCAATGAGTAAGTAAAACTTGTGTTTATAGAAGCATTCAGAAAGCCTATGATATATGAACCAACCAGAAGCTGAATGCAGAGTCTCTGGGACATGATGACTGGATAGCGCAGTGGGTTACAGATGGCCACATAACGGTCCACTGCCATAGCAGCCAGGATGTAGCAGTCAATAGTTGCAAAAGTACCATAGACTAGTGCTTGCACCATACATCCTATGAAGGAGATGGATTGTTTTTTACCTATGAAGTTTTTTAACATCTTGGGAGTGATAGCAGAGGCGTAACAGAGATCTACAAAAGCCAAATGTTGGAGGAAAAAGTACATGGGAGTGTGAAGGGCAGAATCAATCTTGATGAGCAAGATCATGCCAATGTTACCCAATAGTGTGGTTGCATAGATCACTAGAAATACTGTGAAGAGGATGTGCCAAAACTTGTGCTGACCAGCAAATCCCAGAAGGATGAATTCAGTCACTTCGGTGCCATTAGTTTGCTCCATGGATAGCATAGATCAGTCACTCACTGAAAAGTTGTAGAAAGAAGAAAGGAGAAAGCTGAGGTCATTGTGATCCTTTACCTCATTTCAAACTTTGAACTGATATTTTTTTTGGTTTCATAATAATACAGAGGATATTTTCTGTAACATAATTGACTTTATGTATAGACATATAGACACATATCTATTTGTATATACACATATTTGCAGTGCTGGGGGTTGAACCCAGAGTCTCACACATGCTAAGCAAGGATTCCACCACTGAACCAAACCCCTAGGCCTGTTTTATTTTTTATTTTGAGACATGATCTTGCTATGTGAAGCAGGCTGCATCTGGCCTGGAACCTGCAATCCTTCTACCTTGGTGTCCAAGTCACTGGGATAAAATCTATGTCATGATGCCAGCTTAATTCACTTTAATATTAGAGGCTAATATGTGACACTCAACTTAGATAACTTTTTCTGTGGTTTGGAAAAATTGCCATGGAGTTGTGGCTATGTTCCCAGGAGATGCACTGGTTGAAATTTCATAAATACATACATTAATAGAGATAAAAACAGGCTTTTAATTTGCCTTTTAATGCCCTTCATATGTTAGTTTAAGTGCTCCAATTTACTTATGTACTATCTTTATTTCTAAAATCTTGACTTCTCCTAAGGGATCTATGGGATCTTGTTCCAACTAATCTCCATATTTTCATTTTACCCTTTCCTTTTCTTACCAACTCTGTTTTGGTCATCTTGACTCAGCGCTATGTGGACTTCTGTATAGAACTACTTTATAGAAATAGGTCAAGTGTTCATGTACTTTTTCCATTTTTATTTTATTTTTAATTTTTTCATGTACAAAACAATAGGTTTCATCATGACATTTTCATACCAGTATATCTTTGTACTTTCCTTACACTTGCCCCACCCCATTACTCTCCCTTATTGCTCCTCCCCTTCTGATGTTCCTTTTCCTCTTTCCATCATATGTGCTTTTAAGAAATTATCAATTGTGTTCCAATATTTTTGTAAAATGTGTTGAAAAGGTTTCAGCATCATGAAATTTCTATCATAGATTAGAATGCTCCATTTCACTTTCTGTGCTCATATCATGGACTGGTAACACAGAGTTCAAGGTTTGATAGTGGTCCCTGGATCACATTTTGAGTAGTTCTGCCCTACAGTATCTTACCTTTATAATTTACGTAGGTGCTCTAGGGATGGAGAGAAGATTGCTTACAATGTGTCTCCAATACAGATAGCTCAGTATGAAGGTTCCTTTGGTATATATTCCTAGGGGAAAAATAGTTGACTTTGAGAGTAGTATGCACACATTTATCTTGACAGATGACTTTCCATTATTGATGCACTTGTGCACAGTGCTACTGTTTTGAGATTGCTGTATCCTCATTTCCATGTGAACATTGTTTTTTACTAGTGGTGTTTATTTGCTAGGAAGATGTGTAATGTGATATCTCATTTTTATTGGTTTTTCCCTCTGACAATAAATTAATTTGATCATTTTCTAATTTTCTTATCATAACTTTGGAATTCTACTTTTCTACAAATTGCCTATTCATATTGTTTTATAAATATTTCTATTGAATTGAGTTATAAATGTTCTTTTAAAAAGAATCCTAAATTTGAATCCCTTATCAGTTGCTGATTTGATGCATATTTTCATTCTGTTATCTTTTTTGTGTTGTTTATTTGTTTGTTTACTTGAGACAGGGTCTTCCTATGTCTCTTCAAGCCCAAGCTGGCTTGAAACTCACTTTGTAGCCCAGGCTGCTCTTGAACTCACATTCCTTCCATCATAGCCACCTAAGTGCTAGAGTTACAGGCAAGAACTAGCACTCAACTCCTGTTTATGCTATCTTTTATAGATCAGAAAAAGGACATTATATTTAATAAAAAGACCACAAATTTTATTTTTGTATACCATTATTTCCTCCATAGAAACCTTAGATGATTTTCAGATAAATTCTTAGTGAGGCTAGTAAAGTCGCTTGATATTAGGCTAATATACAAAAGTCAATTGCGTTTTGGTTTACCATAAGCAGAAAAATTTTATTTAAAAGATTAGAGCTAGGGATGTTGCTCAGTGATAGGACTCTTGCTTAGCATGCTTGGGGCCCAAGGCTGAATTTACAGCACTACAAAATGCAATTTACAATAATAATAAGTGTAAAGTACTTAAATATAAACCTAACAAGGAATGCTAATGATACTTATTGAGAAATAAGCCTTTTTTAAAGGCTTGAACATCATCAAAATTTAGACTTAGTTCATGGATCACAATGCAATGCTACAAACATTACATTTACCCCCTATATACCTATAGATGCAATGTAATTCTAATCAAATGCTTGAGATAATTTTAAATATACTTTGACAAACATTCTAAATGCTATATAGAATAAAAAAGAGCCATGGATAGCTAAGAAAATTTTAAAGAAAAAAAAATTGGGAACTTGTCTTACCAGATATCAGAAGTTATTATAAATAAGAAAGACAGCTTGCTAAGGATGTGCCTGCAGCCATACCAATGTGGTGTTGGATCCCATTGGATCTTGGAAGCTAATCAGGGTCTGACCTGGTTAGTGCTTGGATTGGAGACTCCTGGGAACACCAAGTGCTGTAGGCTTAGGGGAAGGACCTGGCAACTCACTCCCAAAAAACAACCAGCCATTGGAAACCCTATGAATAGCAAAGAAGCACTGACAATAGCATTTTGTGTATTGTATGTAGGCTCACTATGAGTCAGATACTGACTCGACGGCACCTAACAACAGCAACAAGCTAAGGATGTGAGAGTGGACTAATATATCAATAGTATTGAGAAAGTGAAATAACAAACGGATCTATTAGTCTATGTAAACCTAGTGTATGAAAACAGGAGCAGGTAGATCCATGAAAAAATCATGCAATATAAAAAATCATGCAATATACTTTGGTGCTATATTTACACATGGAGAAAATTACATTGGATTCCTACTTTACATTTTACAAAAATCAGTCTCAAATGGAATAAATATTTAGATTTCAAAACTAAGAGTGAAACATAGCAGACTCTGTGACCCAGATATGCACAATTTAAAGAAAACATAAGAGCCCAAATCATAAAACATTGAAAATTCATCTGTATTAGCACAAAAAATTCACCTTATGAAAGAAAAAGACTGGACAATAAGTGGAAACTTATTCATGTAAATTTATTTATAACACATTTAATTGTTGTAAATTCAGTATCCATTATATGTATGTAATTTCTATAAATCAACCCAAAGGAAAAACTCAGAAAAGATATAAACCAGACAATGATACAAAAGAAAACATGAATGATGAATAGACATATGAAAAGATGCACAGCTTAGTAGTAGTCAGGTAATTGAATGTGAATGCTTCATTAAAATATCAAGTTTTGGTGAGAATGTGGAGCCACAGAGCCTGTATATTCATACTGGAAAGATGAGCGATATCATGTTGGAGAAAAATTTGGAAATAAGAATAAAATCAAATTAAATAAATTAAATTACATATATGCCTCCCTTTGATCCATAATTTTCAGTGTAAGGACACATTCCAGAGAAATTAATGATCACACATACAAGGCATTTAAAAATATATATGCATGAATACATGTTTATATATGGATACAAACATATGCACAGGAACATTTATAGTAGCATAGTCATAGAAAACAAGTTATTAACTAAACCAGTAAACTAATGCTGTGATACCTACAATAACAAATTTATCAGATGGAAAGTTGAATAGGAAAAAAAATAGTGGAGGTTAGATGGCAGTTAGGAGCATTTGCCATATTTTAAATATATTTTTATACCTATTGGATATTGTATAATAATAAAGGAAAAGATCAAATCTCCAAAAATACACTGGTAGGCTTTATTAATGGCAGGGAGAGCTGTAGTTCCAAAGTTGAGTGAGTTTTAGGTACGAATGTATGTTTAGTGGTGGGAATATAGCAGACTAAGTCTGCAGTTGGTATGGGCTTCTCTGGTTCTCTCCTATATCTTGAGAAATAAGTAGGGTGTGACAAATGTAGTGATGGAAAAAGAAAAATTCTCTTCAATTCTGCATTTAGTGAGAGCTAAGGGCCAACAAGTCTGTGTAGGTTTCCTTCTCTGGTAAATTTTTGGTAAAATAGATGAAATGCAGTTCTTTCAGGGAGGCTTTGATCTAGTGCATGAAAGCACTTGTAGGAAGGAACTAGAAAAGATCAGATTCTACTTAAGCTAGAATTCTGTTGGAACCATGTCAATGAGCACATGTACTTAAACTTACCAACAAAGGGCCAATACTGAAAAGGCACTTAAAATTAGTCATAATAACACATACAATAATGCACAAAGAACTTCCTATGTTCAGTTATTCAATTAATCACTCATTCAATCAAATTTCACTCATATGCTCTCACAGGCAGTTCTCAGGTCAATTCACTGCCTTACTCTGTTTATTACATCACCAGAGATAAAGTGATTTCTCTTGGTCTTGGGTGAAGCCTGCTGGAACTTTACCTCTTACCCCTTGTTCCACTGTTACCTGCACATGTTGCAATGACACACAAGTGATATTGAGAACAGTCATTTTCTTTGTTTTATTATACCGAAGTTGCTTCCAGATTCTCCTTTTGCAGCTAGCACAGGCTGATCGCCCACCAAGGGATCTCTCTGTTTTGTTATTTCTCATCAGGAGTTTATATGTGGGGCCTTAGAGATCAATATTCGTTCCCTGGAGATCTGGTGTTTCAGAGGCTGGGATGGAATTGGGGGAAAGAAATTCACTAGTTATTTTATGATGAAAAAAACCTAGGAGAAACAGGATGAAAAAAAAAAACAGGAGATTTTGTCCCTTCCTGTTATTAGGGAACACGTTTTTTTTTATTTCTTATTATGAATGAGATGAAGCATATTTTCATGACTAAGAACTTGTGTTTAGGCCTAGTTAATTATCTGTGTCACCACAATCAGCAATAAATATGGGTTTTTGGAAAAAATCTGAATCTAACCTAAATTTAAGGGCATATGGTCACTAGACATTGGAGATACTGCTGTTTGAGCATGTATATTATCACATCTAGTATCATTTATTTAAAGACAAATTTATTTCTGATCCTTTCTTTTTGGGAAATATTATATATTTTAAAAATTAGCCCTCCACAAAGACAAACTTTATTCTAGTTATATTTCATAACATCAGGTTTACATTTCAGGTGAAAATGTATGGGAAGACAAATTTTTAATTGTGTTTGGCTAGAAAGCAGCTGCTGGTTTTAATTATTTAATTTAACCAATCTAAAAGAGAAAGTTAGATTCAGTGACTTTAAAGCTTTTTGATTTACTAGCAAATATAGGAAGGAGTGCTACTGTCAAAGGCTGGTGAATTGACATTTGGCATTGACTTTTTGCATGACTAGCATCTCAGGAATGTGTTCAACTGTTAGTAGAAGGAAACTCAACTTACTCTGGATTATTGCAAGGATTTATTTTTTCTTCATAACAACAGTTTAGGAGTCAAGACCAGTACTTTTGTAATTGGCTTAGTAGTTCTCATAGCTTCAGACAGCACATTCTATTTCAAAGCAGGAAGAACAAAAAAAGGACAGATACGACAGAGTGATAACCACATACATCTTTGATCAGGAAAACAAAAGCTTTTCTCAGTCTCTCAGCTGACTTTTTCTTATATCTCTTTTGCTAGACCTGTGTAATGTGGACTAGCAGAAATATTCATGTCTGGCAACACATTTCTTCAGTACTTGATTTCAGTGCATCTGTAACAGATAGTTTTATCTATGCTACTGGTAGCCCATCTCTTATGACATCTCTCATTTCTCTGCCTTAGGAATGTCTCTGAAAATGTGCAATATCACTCAGGTCACCACAGCTGTGTGGGGATGTTAATAACCTGGGACAACTTTGAATAAATGAGTGAGGAGAGTTAAATAAATGACTTAACCATCTGTCCTTTAGAGGAATACTTCTGAAGGACACTCCATGTAGTTCGCCAGAACCCTCTGGGGGGATAGGAGTTTCAATTTTTAAGAGTGTACACAAGCTAAATAATTCACCTGTTCTTGGTCTCTACAGCCCAGGAGACCTTCTTCAAGGAGTTTAACAAGTGCACAATCTAAAGGGCAGATCTCACTATATATTCCCCACTCAGTTTTGATAATCCACAGAATGATTCCAAGAATTTGAGTGTTATAGACTCAAGTTTTATCTCCCTTTCAAATTCATCTGTTGAATCTTAGCTTCAGATATGGTAATTTAGAGGTAGGGATTTGGGAAATAATTAAGTCACAAGGGTGGAACTCTCATGAAAAGGGTATGTTTACTTACAAAAGAGCACCAGTGAGCTCTCCATCCCCCACTCCCATTTTTTGTTTTCACAGTCTGAATGTGAACCACAGACAATTAGCCAGCTCAGTAAAATCCAGGAACAGAAATGGAATTGTCCAGCAGAAGCACTGCCTGGTATGACTTCAGGAAACCAAGAAAATGAAATACAGTGAAGGAAGCACGTCACACTTATTTGGCCCCATGTGTGTAAACTATAAAAGTGTCAGATGTCACCACCTGGTGTTGAAAAATAAAATTTATTCGGATACATCTATGTGGTACTCTTCTAGACAAGGGAAGAAGGACCCTGAAGACAATTCCAACTTCATCAGGGTCACCTGCCTCATTGTAGACACAGAATGCAAAGGCCCAGGGGCAGAGTTGCCAGAGCATAGGACCAGTGCCCAGAACTGTGGTGGTGGGTCCATCTGTGAGAGCTCTGGTGGTGGTACAATCCTCATCCTAACAGAACTGACCAGGGGAGACCACAGCAGAAAGCTACAATGTGGACAGTGCCCCATCAACATGAGGGGGTGATTTTTCCAGCCCAGTGGATCTGGAAGGCAGATCCTTTGTCCTAGCGGGCTTGCTTTTGGAAAGAAAATGTCTACCCTCTACCTGTCTCACTGTTGTCTTTTCTTTTTTCTATCCTGTTATTTTTTGTTGTACTCAAACATCTTTTTTTAAGTATAAATTATTTTTTATAAACTTCACAACAATCTATACTGGCAATAAAATAACTTACCACTTCAAATAAGTAGGGAAACATTCAAGAACTTGGGCTTCTAATAATCTTTTCTGATCTCTAGAGATCAGAAAGGATTACTCAGAGAAATATCTAAATTTACCCACAAAACAGAGAAACATCTAAAATCACTCACAGACTATGTTGTCAACTCTGATCTCTATTTTTATAGCATTTTGCAGATCATTGCTGAGGAAATTTACTTCCTTTTTTCCTTTATTGGTAAATGTTGGTGGGGTACAGAGTAATACAGGATTTGCTTTTTCCATTATGCAACTATTACATCACTTTTGGTTACACTTTCATCAACTTATGAAGTTTATGGAAACTTTTGACTAATATGTAGTAAAATTCATATGCATATTTGGTGAATCCCTTTTTATTTTTTATTTGGAGAGAGGGATTCATTGAATAGTTCAGGACTTGAACTAGTAATCCTGCAGACACTCTGGGATTATAGGCATGTGCCACTGTCCCTGGCTCACTATTTTATTTTCAAAGCAAATATTTTTTTCTTCTTTTTACAGGTTCATAGCCAGAGAATATTTTTTCCTTAGCATAAATCATACGTGGATTATCATTCATATCCAATTAAATATTCATTACTTATTTATTTATTTTACAGTACTATTGGGTTGATCCCAGGACCTTGCACATGCTAGGTAAGTGGTCTACCACTGAGCTGCACCCAAGCCCCTTTTATTTCTTATCTTTAGATAATATGTAGATGACACCTTGGACTTTGGTGTTGATGATGGATTGAATTAAGATGTTCGAGATTATTGGTATGGAAAGACTATATTGTGCATATGAGAAGGATATGAATTTTGGGGATTGGAAGTGAAATTGTTCAAATCTTTAAAAGTGTGAGAAATAAATTTTCAGTCTCCATAACTTTAAGAAATAAATTTCTCTTGTTAATAATAATAATATCTAAGTCTATGATAACCTCTTTTAGAACATGAATTGATAGAGACATTGGAAAAATATTATATATACATTTTCATTATAGCCAAAGAACACATCAAATCAGCCAACAAAAGGCACAGAGTGAAATCTATGAGGGGTCCAAATGTAATGCTCCCAATGTCTTCAAGGCAGGTAACCCTCTCAAAATCAACATGTGGTCAAATGCATGGAGTTGTCAATCTAGAAAGCTCATCTGATCTATGAGGTCCAGAGTTTTTAATGGGGCATGATCACACACTGCTTATGTAACTAATGTTCAGTTTCCATATATTCTGGAGGTTCATTGTGATCTCTTTTGCCTCCAGTTCTCTGGTGTTTGGAAATAATAAGACATGGCTTAAAGCCCTCATCACAAATCACATTGTTAGACTGTCCAATGGCCAGAGCTTCCTGACAAATGCCTCTTATTAGGAAGGACATTCCAGGGACTTAGAGAGGAACTCCCAGGCATTGAGGGCAAAAGCTAGACCTTTCTTTAGGTAAATTTAATTCTTTACTACATACCACCACATATGCCACCTCTATTCAAGGTCATAGGCTGGATTTAGCTCAGTAGATAGAGCACTACCCTGTAGTCTCTAAGGTCCCAGGTTTGATTCCCAGCACTGCATTTTCCTTTTCTCTATCAGAGAGAAACCTCAGCAGATGATGTCCAGGATACACATGAACAACATTATGGTAGTGTGGAAGTTAATTCTAACCTGGGTGATCCCCCTTGGAAATGTCTCTTTCCCGTCCAGATATCTTAAGAAATCTGTTGAATGATGTAGACATTCTGTAGACATTGAAATGCTACCCTAATATTGCTGAGGAATTGGTCAATAACTTAGATTGTACTCAGCTGTTTTCATACATTTCAATGCTCCTTAGCAGTGGTAAAATAACACACACATGATTGCTCTGGACCTCCTTCCAGAGAGCTGCATAATGTGCCCTTATAAAGGCCACCTTCTGAGTCATTCTCCAGAACAGAATCCCAGCCCTGCTTCCCAGGGCAGGCGATAACCCAGCAGACACTCTGTGCATCTAAAATGTTGCTATAAAATGTGTGATGTTTTGTCTCTTTTTTTTTATCATGTGCTTTTAAAATGTTACTGAGAGGTCAGTCCTGAGTTGCCCCTTTATTAGAAAGGATATAGACAAAATTTGCTAAGGAAAGACATAGGGAGCTGGAGTTATGTGTGATCTTGTGCACTGCTGAAATTAGGGTTGATGGTATGTAGAAATAAAATTAGAATATAAGTATCAACCTTTAGGTCCAGTCTTTCTAGTCCATATTCTGCTACTTAACTGGAATTTGACTGAATTTACTTAAGGTACCATCTATCATTGCCTTTACTTTGGAACAGGGCTTGTCTCCCAAAGAATATCCATTTTTTTATATCAACTCTGCAATGACTCAATTCTGAGGCTGTAGCTGTGGTTAAAGTGAATAAATAATAGTATTGCACATGTCATTGTCTATTTTTTCTTTTGCAAAAATCCAAATATTTTAGAAGCCACTCAGCTTTTTCAGCTTTTAAAATTTTTCATTTTAATTAAATTCAAATCTTAACACTTAATATATATTAATTGGATTAGCTATGATCATGGTTCCCAACACACTATCACCTTTGCTGCCTGCATGATACTGCTTGTTCATTACACAGTAGTTAAATAAATGCACATTCAGTCCAAGGACTTGAAATTTGCCTATAACGCATACCTACTAGTGTTATGCCCTGTCCCATGCATTCACTTACTTACTCTCATCCTTATCTGCAAGTAACAACCCTATCTGAATGCTTTTTGTATTATTTCTGTTATTATTTGATTTTTAGCTTTAAGAGCATTTGCATACACAGATGTACTTAAATAATATATATTTTCTAGTTTCCTAGTTACTGAGATTAATCAAAGATTTTATTCTATTTTTCTGAGATGTTTATTTTTATTCAGCAGCACTAAAACCTATCTGTTCTTGTTTCAGAAGCATGTTTATATTTATTGCTGTATAATATTCCATTATGCGACTAAGACCTAATAAATTTATCCATTCATGTATGTGGAAGCCAAATGAATAAATTAGTGGACTACCTACAGCACTGTAATGACCAAGGGTGTTGGCTGCTCACTATGAAATTCCTTACACAACAGCAGTTTGCTGTTGTGATTCCTCCCATGGGCTGCTCTCTGCCAGTGACTGTGTATGAGAGGAAGGTAAAGGAGATCCATTCCTGAGAGACATGAGACTCCTTTTTCAGCCCATTTGACACAAGGATTTCTTGGTAACTTTGCTGAAGCTTCCTTATACTCTATGGCAACCTCATATTCTTCCACCCAATCTTTCTCCCTCTCTCTTTTACTTGGGGTCAGGCTTGCCTGTTTCTTGTTCTTTCCATTGCTTTTCCTATTCATTTTACATAGGAATTTCCCTGAAAAATGCTTGCATGTGTAATTTCATTTGGTATCTGTTTCTAGGAGGAGCCAGAGGAATACATGTTGCCAATGAAGGATTTGTTTTCCAGTTTTTTCCAATAATCACAAGGTTGCCATAAACTATATTGTACATGTTATATGCTACTTGTTTTTAATATTACATTGCATTAGTTCCTGTACCTATTGCTGATTTAACTAATTACCACAAAGTACTTGCTACTCCCTCTTCTTCAGGTCCAGATTTCCACAGAGCTACAGATTTCTAGATAGGCAAGTTCCTGTAGGCTACCCTGTGACTGAGTAGAATTCACACATCCCTGAGAAAGATTGGGAATGTATGGTGATATCTATGTTTTTTTTTTAATTGGGAATTTTTAATGTACACTTTAATGTGATTCATTCTGACATGCTTTTCGTTGTGGCATTTCCATATATGCATTTTGATGTACATTATTCATATAGGTGCCCCCTTACCCTCTTGTATGCTCCCCCTCCCCATCTAAGTCTTCTCTAGATGATATCTATGTTAATAGAATGTATCTTGCCTCTGACCTTGTGATCTGATAAGTGTAGAAGAGTATGCATCCAAAATCACTGCCAGTGCAATAGTACCAAAGGCCGTTTGTTCTAATAACAATAGCACATCTGTCACAGCAGCTTGGGTAGGTGGTATCATTTGGTGAGGTTTGTGGCAGTCCATTATCTGCCACAATCCATTTGGGTATTGCAGATCCTGCACTGGTTAATTAAATAGAGAAATAATGTAGATCACTACATTGGTGTATCCTAAATCTTAGAGGGTGGCACCATCCCACTCCTTTCCACTCCATCTGGAGTTTTTCTGAGATACTTTCATGTTTGATATCTCCCAAATCACTTCCCCTTACACTCTTACTAAAGTCAGAGGCTTTAGAAGTAGTGACTGACCGTTACCTTCTGCCTTCTAGGACCAATACCTCCACATTGTTGTTGTCAGGTGCCCTTGAGTCGGGTATGACTCATAGTGACCCTCATAGGGTTTTCAACAGCTGATTGTTTCAGGATTGCTTTGGGAATGGATTACCACGTCCTTCTCCCATTGTTTGACATTAGTGTGGGCTTTTCCTTGACTATATTAATCAGTCATCCATACTGAGAATTACCTTGCATGTATTAATTAGCCCATTTTCATTATCGTAACAAGTACCTGAGGTTGAGTAATAGATAAAGTGGAGGTTTATTTAGCTCACAGTTTTGGAGGTCAGCTCTGATGAGGGCCTCCCTGGCTGTATTACATCATAGCAAATGGGATCATGGTAGCATCATGTGTCAATGGGAGAGATCACATGGCAATGCAAGAAGCTGGAGGCTGGGACAGGCCAGTCTTTCTCTTTTACAACAGCTCTTTTGTGAGAACTAACCAGAGTCTTATGAGCAGTGTGTTAATACCTTCTGAGAGTAGATCTCCTAGTGATGTCTCACTGTGTTCCACCTCTTAAAGATACTACCACTTCTATTTTCATTAAGTTGAAAATATATGTTTTTAATTATAATTATGAAAGCATATTAATTGTACAGATTAATAGATTTCACAGTGACACTTCAATACATGTATATTGTTCTTGGATTGTTTCCAAACCTATATTACTATTTCTTACCCTTACCTCTCCCTACCCTTCCCCTATCTCTTTCCCGAATAGTCCCTCTTCTACTTTCAGGTTTTTTGTTTTTTGTTTTTTGTTTTCACAAATAACAAAAAAACATGTGATACTTGTATTCCTGTGTCTGGCTTATTCTGCTTACCATGATGACCCCAGTTCTATCCATTTTCCTGCAAACGACATGAGTTCACTTTCCTTTATGGCTGAATAATCTTCCATTGTTTATATGTACCACATTTACTTTATCTACTCATCTGTTGTCAGGTACCCAGGCTAATCCAGAACTTGGCTACTATGACTAATGCTCTAACAAATATGGGTGTCCAGGTATCTCTTTTGCATGCTGACTTCATTTACTTTGGGTGTTTACTCAGGAGTGTCACCAAACTGGGAACCAAGTTTCCAAAACACAAACCATTAGGAGGTACACTCAAGCCATGTCTAAACCATAGCAAGTGTCAAGGATTAATTCAAGAAATGTGTGATTTGTTTGGAGAATGACAGAGATGCCACTCATTCAGCCACTACCAGAATGGCCCACTGCTCCTCAGGGTTAAAGGACAGCTCTGATCATGCCCATGTTAGTGTCCAGGCTTCATCTGTGCTACTAAATACTTCTGTCCATGAGCCTTATGTCATCATCCCCATACACACTTTGACCTCAAAGTCAAAAAGGAAACAGACATCAGTAACAATAAAATAGAAACAATTTTTGAATATTCTCCATAGTTTGCTCAAGGTACCAGACTGGATTCACACATTTCATCAATAAACCTAGTATTGTAGAACTGATAATGTCAAAACACTAAAGATTTAAGAGAATAGGTCTGCTTACCTGGGTCCTGTTCTTTCATTCTAGCCTTCTGAAGTTAAAAATGATAGAAATATACTTTCAAATTTAATTTCGTTGGTTTGTTTATAATAACGCTATTTGTTGTTATTACAGTAGCCCTTCTCTCAATAAGCTTGAGAAAACTCTGGATATGAATACATTTTGAAACCCAGATAGCAGGTTATTACTTCCACTTCCTGTGAGAGTGCTCTGTCTAGATTTCTGATCTTTATCATTTGCTTTTATTTGACCATTAGTTTATTCAACAAATATTTATTGAATAATGATAATATGTTAAGAATTTCCTGGGTGTTGGCAACCCAGAGTTGAGCAAGATAATTTCCTCATCTTTATATGTCTGTATTGGTGGTGAGGGCATAAATATCTCCTAGTAGCAAGATGAATCCACCTATCATTGTGGAGCTAATAGGAAGGAAATTAACCATTCAGTGGAAAGAAGGATGTTACAACATTTCTTGTATAATTAGGCATCTCTTCTGCTACCCCTATGAAGGGATTGTCTTATATGTTTGTTATAGTAAAGTCAAGGCTTTAAAAGTAGTTCAGGATCAGTATTTCTTGGGATATTTTTACTCCCAGAAGATGTTTCTACTCTCTTTCACATTTTAAGATTTATCTATTGAAGGAAGTAGAACTGAGTATAAGGTATAAGCATGGTCCTTATTTCAGAAACACAAAACTGTGGCAGAACATCTGTACTGGATGTGCTGAGTTTTAAAAAATTTGATCCATTCTAAAACAACTTTTTCCCTACCAATTTTAATGCTTCTTTTACCTCATTGTTTCTCAAGCTATAGATCAGGGGATTCAATGTGGGAATCACAATGTCATAAAAGACAGCAACCACTTTCATATTCTCCTGGGAATCATCAGAGTGAGGCTGTAGGAACATGTAAGCAAGGGTTCCATAGTAAGTGGTGACTGCTGTCAGATGGGAGGCACAGGTGGAGAAGGTTTTCTTCTTCCCTGCAGTAGAGGACATCTTTAGGATGGTGGTCATGATGTATATGTAGGAGAAGATGATGACCAACACAGTGAACATCAAGTTAAATCCCACAAAGACAGCAATTAGCAGGATGTTGATGTCAGTGTTGGAACATGAGAGGCTGAAAACTGGCAGAAAATCACAGGAGAAGTGATCAATGTTGTTGGACTTACAGAAGGACAGTGTAATGGTAAAACCTGTGTGTACAGATGCATTTATTGATCCCATGATATATGAACCAGCTACCAGTTGGATGCAGACTGTTCGGGACATAATTATAGGGTAACGAAGAGGTTTACAGATGGCTACATAACGGTCCACTGCCATAGCTGCTAGGAGGTAACAGTCACTGGTTCCAAATGTTGTTACAACCAATAATTGCATCACACATCCACCAAACGATATGGATTTGTCTTCTGCTATGAAATTTTGGAGCATCTTGGGAGTGATAGCAGATATATAGCAGATGTCAACAAAGGCCAAATGTTGTAAGAAAAAGTACATGGGTGTTTGAAGTCTGGGATCTGTGTTGATGAGTAGGATCATTCCAGTGTTACCCATCAGGGACGTCATGTAGATCCCAAGAAATACAATGAATAGGACACACTGCAACTCATGCCGGACACCAAATCCCAGAAGAAAGAATTCAGTGACTTCAGTGCCATTTCCTTGTGTCATGGCGACCAAAAGTCTACAGAGGAACCAGAGAAAGACAAAGAAATGATGACTAATCTATATGACTTCTTGATATAAAAAGGTTCTCATGTTTTCTATCATTTTTTTTTAATTTGGACTTTCCTGTAAGACTCACAAATAGTTTATTCCTTTCCAAGTATTTTTTCTGAGTTCTTGACAGGAATACACCACATAATTAATGCACTTGAGCCATCTGTCCATTTTTTCCTCCAAATACTAATAGATTGTCAGGGCTTTGCACAAGCCAGGCAAATGTTCTATCTCTGGACTGTATTTCCAGCCCATTTATAATGATTATATTTATACTTAATTATATTTATTTTGAGACAGGTTCTCACTAGGGCTGCCTCTGGCATCAAACTCACCATCCTTCTGCTTCAGCATTCTGACTTACTGGGATTAAAAGATTCACCATAGCCTCTGGTTCATGAACACAGACTTTCTAAATAAACAGTAGTAAATGGATAAAGATAAAACAACAGTATAAATTTCTACCTAGAAAATGCATTGATGAGTGAGTGCTCATTTCTCAGATCCAACAAGACCAAATACTGAGCCAGCAATAGGGAAGTTTAGAATCAACTAGGTTTTTACTCTTATTGTTGTTAGGTGCTGTCAAATCAGACCTGACTCATAGTGACCCTATGTACAACAGAACAAATATTACCCAACACTATGCCACGTACATGATGATTTTATGTTTGAGTCCATTGTTGTAAACACTGTGTTTCTTCTCATTTTGAGTTGTGCCACATCAGCAAAAGGAGGTCCCAGGGGCTTTACTCCATTCCTGTCATTAAGATTGATGCTACTTTGAAGAGGCAACTCTTCCTCAGTTGTCTTTTGAATGCCTTCCAGCCTGAGGGGCTCATTTTCTGTCACTATATTTGTCAGTGATTTTCTGTTATTCATAGGGTTTTCAATAGTTAATTATTGCTGGAGTAGGCATCAGGGTTCTTCTCCCTAGTCTATCTTAGTCTGGAAGATCATCTGAAACCTGTCCACCAGGGGTGGCCCTGCTGGTATCTGAAATTCAAGTGGCATAGCTTTCAGCATTCCAGCAACATTTAAGCCCCTACAGTACAACAAGGTGACAGATGTGGGGAATTTATACTGTAGATTCCTCCAAATGCTGATATTAACAGGTGAATTCTGAGAGGGTGGAAGGAAGTAATAACAGAATGAAGACATATAAATGAGTTTTGTTAAGAAGCAATTATGGGTGCTAAGGTTTGGTTTTCTGCAGCCATAGCACCTTGGCATTTGATCCTGCCTGATTTTGGAAGCTAAGTAGGGTTGACCTGGTTAGTGCTTGCATAGGAGACCACCTGGGAATACCAGGTACTTGAGGGGAGGGAGAAGGACCTGGAAACCCACTGCTAAAACAATCTGCCATTGAAAACCTTTTGAATAGCAGAGAAGCACTGACAACTGTGCCAGGTATGGAACAATGTAGTGGTACATAGGGTTGCTTAGCTACTCAAAGTTTTCCGAAAGCCATAGGGAAAAATTCACCAAAACAAATTGGTAGCCATTTGAAAAGACCAATAGACAAATTTTTAATAGCCTTGGCAAAGAAGAAAGAGAGAAGTTACAAATTATTAAACAAGGATGAAAGAGGCCATATTAATTTAGACCCATCAGACATCAACATAATAACAAGGAAACACTGTACACAATTCTATATACATAAACCTGACAACTTTGAAGAAAAGGATAAATTTATTGAAAAGTAAATACTGCATAACTCAGTACATCTAAAATTTAAGTGGCCACATAATCATATAAAGAAATCTGAATTCAATATTCAAAAACTTCTTTGTCAAAAATTACTAAAATTTAGGGAAGAATTAAACAGCCCTGAAAGAATGCTTCCCAAAATAATTCCATGAATACAGTATTACTCTGATTACACCACCATTTTATAGATAGTGTAAATGAAACCATTGACCAATATCTTTCATGAATATAGAAGCAAGATTCTTTTAAAAATATTAGCAAATATACTTCAAGTATACCTACAGAATTATGTCCCATTCACCAAGCATGGTTTGCTATAGTTACAGACAGCCTATCTCAGTATACAAAAGCCAATCAAGGTAATCCACCATATTTTCTGTCTAAGGAAGAAAAATCACAGTATCCTATAGGTCTATGGAAAAAAAGATATTTGGTAAAATTCAACACTGATTCATAATTAAAAAATAAACCTATGAAATCTGGGACTAGAATTGACTCCCTCAACTTGATAGAGAACACATACAAAATCATTATTAATGATTAGGGACTCAGTGGTTGCCTCCTAAGACACAGAGAATACAAAAACACCCACACCACTGCTATATCTCATAGTTTTAGAACTTATAGTGAATAGACTGAGGGAAGAAAAGGAATAACAGTCATACATCTCAGAAAGGAAGCTGCAACAATTGTCTATATGTAGAGGACATGAAGGTCTATGTAGATGACCCCACGGAATCTAGCAAATGTGGAACAAATCAGTGAGCTCAGTAAAGTTGCAGAATACAAGGTGATCATAAAAAAGTCAGTAGTATTTCTTTACTAAAACTGGAGAAAGGTGGGAAGCTAAATTAAAATATATTTACAGTCACTGAAAAATGAAATATGTGACTGTAATAAAATATGTAATGAATTAGCATGCTGAAAATCAGAAGCACTGACGAAAGAAACTAAAGGTCTAAATAGACTAGAATATTCAATATAATGAAATTTTATTCCTCCCTCAATTAATATAGAAGTATAATGCAACCCCTATCAACACACAGGAGAATTTTTAGATATAGACTAGGATATTCTAAAATGTATACAGAAGGAAAAAGTTGTCAAAATATTTTAAAAAAATTCTAAACTGGAATGAACTGAATGAATAAATCTGTTGGATATCAGGGTTTGTTATTTATCTATGTTAGTCAATACTGTAGCATTGATTGAAGACTGACATATAGGTGAAGCAGAAGAGAATTGAGAAATAGACATCGTTTTAGCCAACTGAATTTTGATAAAGGTACAGAAGCCATTCAATAGAGGAAGGGTAGTTACTTTAATGTCTACAGCCATACCACCCTGGTGTCTGATCTCGTCAGATCTCTGAAGCTAAGCAGAGTCAGGTCTGGTTAGTACTTGGATGGGTAATTGCCTGGGAATATCGAGTATTATAGGCTTGGGAGAAGGACCTAGCAGCCCACTACTGAAATAATCAGCCACCAAAAATCCTATGAATAGTGGAGAAGCACTGTCAGAGTGTTTCACTATTGTACATAGGGTCTCTATGAGTCAGACCTGACTTGACGGTACCAAATAACAAGAAAGTTACTTTAATAAATGGTGCTAGAGCCTTAGGCTATCCATAAGGAAAAATGACCTGAACTTTATACCTTATACAAACATTTATTCAAAATACATTATATATTCAAATACAAAATATAACACCATGAAACTTTTAGAAGGTAAGATAGGACAAAGTTTTCAGGTCTTGAGGCTTAGTGAAGAGTTAGTATCATGACAGCAAAAGAAGACTATATAAAGAAAAATAAATAAGTTAAATGCCATCAAAATTTTAGCAATCACTCTGTAAAAGACCTGCTTAAGAAGATGAGAAGGCATGCTATACCGAGGGAGAAAATATTTCCAAAATATACTTCCAAAAAAGGAATCGTGTCTAGGGTAGGTAAGGAACTCTCAAACCCCAGATTAAAGGAATCAAATTTAAAAATTGGTGAAAGACATGAACAGATATTTTCACCAATCCCTTAGCAAATAAGCACATGAAGTCTGCCTAATGCCATTTAGCCATAGGGAAGTACCAGTTAAGAATAAGATGTAATATCTTTACACTAAACATGATGTCACTATACACTTATAAAAACATGCTTAAGTAAAAATAATGACAGAACTAAAATGCTGGCAAAGATGTAGAGCTCTTGGATCTCTCATACATTGTTGATGGAAATTAAGTGGTAAAATCACTCTGAAAAATTGTTGGGTAGCTTCTTTAAAGTCTAAACACATACTTACCATAAAGCCCAGTCTTTATACTCTTAGATAATTTTGTTTGCACAGTCCTTTTCCCACAACAAAATATGTTAACATATTTTCATAATAGTTTCACTTATAAAAGCCACAAACTGTAAACAACTAAATGGACTTTAATGCGCTATTAATCAAACAAATTGTGGCACACCTATCCTGTGGAATAGCATTAGATATAAAGAGGAGCATAGTCTTGATAAGTACTATCTTAACAAATAACTAGTTGGAAGAATCTCAATGGAATTGTGCTGAGGAAAAAAGCTAATTTATGAAGGTCACATATTGTGTGATTTCTGTTATATAACATCAAAATGGCACAATTGTGGAGATGGAGAATGCATTAGTGGCTGGCAGGGATCAAAAGTGGTAAGAGAGGGGAAAGGTGATGTGATTATTAGGGGAAACTCTGAGAAAAATTGTATGAAATCTGAGATCTCTCAGAAATCTGAGTGATGGCATATTCTACATCTTGATTATGATGGCAGTTACACTAATTTATCCAAGTGAGAAAATGCCATAATGCCACACACACACTGCAGCAATATCAAAATCTTGGTTTAGTTGTCATAGTGTAGTTATGTAAGATATAACCATTGAGGGAAAATTGAGTGAAGCATTCTTATGTAGTCTGTGCACTACCTTTGCAACTTCCTGTGAATCAAAATAGAAAGTAAATAAAACTTAGAGCCTGCTTTGCAGAATGTGAGGTTCAAATGAGCAAATTCATGAAAACTTCTTACTGTAGGGACACCCCAAATTGCTAGAATAACATACGCAAATGTCACATGAATAACATACAATATTGATAGATCAATCGATGGCTTGACTGTAATTATTTGTTCATTCACCTATTTTTCCCAGGCAATTCTGGTCCAGATTCAAAGACCTCACTCCATTTCATTACATCACCAGTGATCAAGTGTTCTCCTGGTCTTGAGTGAAACCTGCTGGAGCTCTGCCTCTGACCCTTTTGCTTTGCTACTTTCTGCCCAGTGATGCACAGCTGATGGTGAAAATAGGATTTGCTTTGTTTTACTTACAGAAGAGCTTGCTCCAGATTTTCTTTTTGCAGCTGGTGCACACTGATTGCCCACCAAGGAGTCTGTGTTTCTTCCCTATGAGAGAGTTTATAGCTGGGGCCTAAGGGATCAGTACTCACTCCCTTGAGAAACCTGAGGTCCCAGGGGTGAGATGGAGTCAAATAAACAATATTCATTTGCTTTTCTCTGACTTCCTAAGCCTTTCAGAAGGGACAAAATTTATTTTTGTGTTCCTCCCATTAAGGATTACTTGCTTGAGTTTTGAGAGCTGTCCTGCTGTCTATCAGATCTTCCCTTCCTTCCTTCCTTCCTTCCTTCCTTCCTTCCTTCCTTCCTTCCTTCCTTCCTTTCCTTTCTTCCTTCTCTTTCTTCCTTCCTTCACTTATTTTTTTCTTTTTAGCAAATAAGAAGTCATTCAAATGGTAAAAATTCAAAAGTGTGAAACTTCATATCCTCCTCCCTCCCTTGATTCCCACACTTAAGTTTCCCTCTTTGGAAGTCACCACTGCCACAAACCTTTGTTATTCTTCTAGATAGAAGCCATATATTGCCCTTGAAAACATATCAAAGTTTATATTCTTATTCTGTCCCACTCCACAAATGACAGCGTATCCTTGACATTGTTTTGCAGCTTGTATTTTTCTTAATGTTCCTGGGTGATCTGCCCACATCAGTACAGAAACAGAAACCTCACTCTTTTTAGTGGCTGTATCCTATCTTGTTGAACAGCTGCACTCCTAAATCTGTTTAATCAGTTTCTCCCCTTACCACTGGTAGGCATGTCTAATGTTATAACCTTTT
Source organism: Pedetes capensis (assembly GCA_007922755.1). Taxonomy (NCBI): domain Eukaryota; kingdom Metazoa; phylum Chordata; class Mammalia; order Rodentia; family Pedetidae; genus Pedetes; species Pedetes capensis. The sequence continues at coordinate 37,943 of VMDO01005806.1, read as the reverse complement.
ATAAATACAAACAATGTTACCATTAATATTACTGGTCAAAAATGTGAAAATATCTGTAGGATCACATGGTGTTTGGGGTAGAAAATTCACTGGCCTCCAGAGAGGCTTTATCAATCCATACCAATTTTTGCAAATCTTGTAGCTCTTTCTACAAATCTTTCTGGCAGAATCTTATCAAACTTTTATTGCACTTTGTCATTATAGTTGAAATATAGTACATTTTAGTCTTGTTTTCTTATTTTTTACCTGAACCAGGTTGAGCATCTACTCTTGCTTCTAAGAACTATTGATATTTCACTTTTCTATGAATTATCTGTTATATATGTTGCCATTTTAAAGCTATTTTGTTTTTAAAAGTGATATTTTAAGAACTGGGCACAGTGGTGTACCTTCTAATTCTAGCCACTTGAGAGGAGGAAGCAGGAGGATCCCAAGTTCAAGGCCAGAGGAGGCCTGTATAACTTAGTGAGACCATGTCTCACAATAAAAAGTGAAAAAAAAAAAAAGGCTGGGGTTATGACTCAGAGGTAGAGTGCTTGTAAAGCATGCATGATACCCTGGGTTAAAGTCCCTTGTTGTTGTTCTTAGATGCCCTCAAGTCCATATTTGACTCATAGCAACCCTATGTACAACAGGTAAAACACTATTGCTTGTGCTTCTCTGCTATTCATAGGATTTTCAATGGCTGATTGTTTTGGGGGAGTGGGTTGCCTGGTCTTTCTCCCACACCTACAGTACCTGGTGTTCTCAGGTGACCTTCCATTCAAGTACTAACCAGGCTCTACTTTGTTTTGCTTCCGAGATCTGATGGGATCAGCTGTCACAGTGGTACAGCCGCAGACCAAAGTCCCTAATATACTCCTTTTGTTGTTGTTGTTGTCAGGTGCTGTCAAGTTGGGTCTGGCTCATGGGGACCCTATCTACAACAGAAGGGAACATTACCCTAGACTGTGCCATGCCTGGCACTATTGTCAATGCTTCTGTGCTATTCATAAGGTATTCAATGGCAGATTGTTTCAGGAGTGGATTGCTAGATCCTTCTCCCTAGCTTGCAGCACCTGGTATTCCCAGGCAGTCTCCCATCCAAGGACTAACCTGGCTGACCCTGCTTAGCTTCTGAGATCAGGCAGGACTAGATGCCAGGGTGCTATGGCTGCAGACACCCTTCTTTAGAAGACTTGAAAATAATTTATTTTTCAATTTCAATTATTTTGCTTATTTTTTTAATCAAACAGAATACTTTGACTTTTATGTAGCATGTATATTTTGTGTTTTGTGCAATGTTTATAAAGACTTTCATTCTACATTTAAAAATCTATTTTTATTTTGTTGTATTTATGGTTTAGTATTTAAATTTAAATCATTGTGCCATTGGAATCTACACTTATATTTTATGAATGCCTTAAATTTTTAGTTTTTCTACCTCCCCAGATACATTGTGATTATTTCAATATTATTTGTTGTAATATTTAACTATGGCCCATGACTTTAATATCACTGTGTTCACAAAATGAGCCTTTTTATATGTTTGGACCAATCCTGGACTTCCATTGCTATTGTATTGTTCTTCCTATCTCTTCATGTTTTAGTACCACATAATTTTAATGTAGTTTCAGCATTTTGAAACTTTTATTGAGGCATTTTTGATGTGTGAAAAGATGTACATAGTTTGAGGATAAGGCAACACCTATGAAATCATTATTAGAGTCAAGGTCATGAGAATATACGTCCATCACATCAAAAAACTTCCTCTCCTTTTTTTTGTTGTCATTAATATTATTTTGTGGTAAGAATACTTAACACACCTTTATCCTTACCTGAAAATACCATACTTGTATGGATGTTTTGTGTATTATACATTTTATTATTTGGCTTTACGCTTTAAGTGCATTTGCAATACACACATGCCTAAACAATAATGTTTTCTCTTTTTTTTGTTACTGAACTTAATGAAAGAGCTATTCTACTTTAATCTGAGATATTTATTTTTACCCATCTGTACTAAAACCTATCTGTGTTATGCTAACAGAGGCACATTGATTTTTGTTGTTGCATAATATTCTACCATGTGATAGAACCTAATTAATTAACTCATTCATTTAATATGATGATCTACAGTTCCATCTGTTTTCCTGCAGATGTTATAATTTCATTATTTTTTAATCACTGAGTAAAATTGCATTGTGTGTATGCATGCATATATATATATATATGCTATATATCATATTTTTAAAATCCATCATTCATTGACAGGCACCTGGGCTGATTTCACAATTTGGATATTGTGAATAACACCATGAAAAGGATGAGTATGCAGGTATCTTTATAGTAAGCTGACATTGATTTTTTTTTTGGTATATACCCTAATGTGGTATGGCTGCATCATATGGAAGTTCTATTCTCAATTTTTTGAGGAACAATCATACTGATTTCCATAGTGATTGGACTAATTTATATTCCTGCTACATCTTTGATAGCATTTGTTCTTTTCTGTTTTCTAGATGACAGCCATTCTGACTGGGGTGAGACAGAATCTCAATGTAGTTTTGTTTTCTCTCATGTGGAATCTAGGGCAAAAAAGAGAAGGATATGAAACTAAAAGTGTTACTACTAAGAATGTGGAAGGGGCAGGGGAAAATGGGGAGGGAGGACAGCAAGGGTAATAGAGAGGATGATTATGATAAAAAGCACATTATATGCATGTATGGAAATATCATAGTAAAACCTCTTGCTTTATACAATGAGTATGTTGTTGTTGCCTGCAGCCATAGCACTGTGGTGACCAATCCTGCCAGATCTTGGAAGCTAAGCAGGGTCGGGCCTGGTTAATAGCTGGATGGGACACCGCCTGGGAACACCAGATACTGTAGACTTGGGAGAAGGACATGGCAAGCCACTCCCCCAAACAATCCACCATTGAAAACCCTATGAAGAGCAGAGAAGCACTGACAATAGTGTTCTACCTGTTGTACATAGGGTCTCTATGAGTTGGATACCAACTTGATGGCACCTAACAGCAACAACATGTTGTTGTTAGGCGCCATAGGGTCTGACTCATGGTGATCCTATCTACAACAGAACAAACCACTCTCCAGTGCTGTGCCATCCCTGGCACTATGTCAGAGCTTCTCTGCTATTCATTAGAGTTTTCAGTGGTTGATTGTTTCGAGATTGTTTCTGGAGTGAATTGCCGCATCCTTTTCCCATTTTTGCAGTGCTGGAGATTGAACCTGGGTCTTCAGAGAGTGAGGAACAGCACTCTACAAATGGAGCTAAATTTGGCTAGGTTTGTGTCAGCCCATCATCTTCCACAATCCATTCGAGTTTTGCAGGTCCTGAACTGGCTAACTAAGTGGAAATATGATGCAGACCACCACATCTGTTTATCCTACATCATAGAGAGTGACACCTCCCCACTCCTTTAATCTCTGACTAAAACTTTTCTCAGATCCTTTCATATTTACTATCACCCTAAATCATTTCCCCTTCTGCTATTATAGTGGGTGAGCATGATCTTCCTGGTGGCCCCAGCATCTTTGACAGTATTCTGATCTTTTCCTTAACTGTACCAATCAGTTACTACATTAAGAATCATATTAAGGACATTATTTCTGTAGCAAAATACCTGAGACTGGGTAATGCATAAATAAGAAGTTTATTTAGTTCACAGTTTTGGAGGCTGAAAGTCCAAATAGCATGGCATTGCCTCAAGTGTGGGCCTCTCTGGCTGTATCATATCATGGTGAATAACATCACTGTCGAAGCATATGTGAAAGAGAGATGTCACATGGCAAGACAGGAAGCCAGAGAGCAAGGATGGGTCAGTCTCATGCTTTTATAACAACCCTCTGGGGACAAATGTCTTGGGTCCTATGAGACCTATATTAATTCCTTCCAAGGGTAGAGCCTGCAATGACCTCACACTAGACTCTGTCTCTTAAAGGTCCCACCATTTCATCAGTTTGTGAAACTAAGGGCCAAGCTTCCCACAATGAACCCCTAGGGGACTCAGTGAAGCTACTTACTTATAAGCCATAGCAACAAATGTAAAGGATTAGTCCAAGATGTATGATTTATATGGTGGGCAATGATGGGGAGACCTCTCATCCATCCACTACCAGAATTTCCCATTGTACCTCAGGGATAGTTGACAGTTCTGACTACGCTTATGTTAGCATCCACAGGGTTGCTGTGAGTCAGATCTGACTCGATGGCACCTAATGACAACAACATTCTTGAAATAGTAAACCCAGAAGCTTTAAGACTAGTTCAATATCAATAATATTTGGGAAGAATTTTCCAGTCCTAGGAGAGTTTCTTTTTATGTTTTTCACAACTTAAGACTTATCTACTGAATGAAATAGAATTGTCTTAAGATGTGAACATGTCTGCGATTATAGAAATATTAAATTGTGGGAGGGCATCTGTAATGAATGCTTTGATATACTGAATTTAAAAAATTGTGATCCACCTTAACATAACTTTTTACCTATCACTTTTAATGCTTCTTTAACCTCCTTGTTTCTCAAGCTATAGATCAGAGGATTCAACATGGGGATGACAATGACGTAAAATACGGAAGCCACTTTCATATTCTCTTGGGAATCATCAGAGTGAGGCTGTAGGAACATGTAAGTGAGGGTTCCATAGTAAATGGTGACTGCTGTCAGGTGGGAGGCACAGGTAGAGAAGGTTTTCTTCCTTCCTGGAGTAGAGGACATCTTTAAGATGGTGGTCATGATGTCTATGTAGGAGAAGATGATGACCAACACAGTGAATGTCAAGTTAAATCCCACGAAGACAACAATTAGCAGGATGTTGATGTCTGTGTTGGAACAAGAAAGGCTGAGAATTGCTGGGAAATCACAGAAAAAGTCATTAATGTTGTTGGACTTACAGAAGGACAGTGAAACAGCAAAACCTGTGTGTACGGATGCATTTATTGATCCCATGAGATACGAACCAGCTACCAGTTGGATGCAGACTATTCGGGACATAATTATAGGGTAGCGAAGAGGCTTACAGATGGCTACATAACGGTCCACTGCCATAACTGCCAGGAGGTAACAGTCACTGGTTGCAAATATTGCAACAACAAATAATTGCATCACACATCCTCCAAATGATATGGATTTGTCTTCTGCTATGAAGTTTTGGAGCATCTTGGGAGTGACAGCAGATGTGTAACAGATGTCAACAAAGGCCAAATGTTGTAAGAAAAAGTACATGGGTGTTTGAAGTCTGGGATCTGTGTTGATGAGCAAGATCATTCCAGCATTACTCACCATGGATATCATGTAGATCCCAAGAAATACAATGAATAGGACACACTGCAACTCATGCCGGACACCAAATCCCAGAAGAAAGAATTCAGTGACTTCAGTGCCATTTCCTTGTGTCATGGCTACCACAAGTCTACAGAGGACCCAGAAAAGGACCAAAATAAGGAAAGAAATCTTTGTGGCTTTTTTTTTTTTTTCCGATACTGGGGAGTTGAATCCAGGACATTGCATATATTTTGTAAGTACTTTACCACTGAGATGCACCCCCCCTGCCCATTTAAAATATTGTTTTATGAGTTGGGCATGGTGGTGCACACCTATAATCCCAGTGGCTTGGGAGGCAGAGGCAGGAGGATCACAAGTTCAAGCCCAGAGGCAGTCTGTGTAATTTAACGAGCCTCTGTCTCAAAAAAGTACAAAAAACGTGCTGGGGGTGCAGCTCAATGGTACAGCACTTGCAAAACATGCAAGCCCAAGGCCCTTGGTTCAACCCCTGGTACTGCAAAAAATATATGTATATATTTATGTTGAGATAAGGTCTCAGGTTGTCTCTGTCCTCAAACTTGCAATCCTCTGACCTCTGCCTCCCAAGTTGCTAGAATTATAGGCATGGGCCACCATGCCCAGTTCTTTGTGACTTCTTGAAATGAAAATGTTGTTAGAAATCATGTCACATGTTTTGATTTGAACTTTCTTGATAAACACTTTAAAGGGGATTTATCATTTTTCATTTTTTTCATCTTTCCTTGATGGGAATTCACTACATAAGCAATGTATTTGAGCTATAGATTCATTTTACAATAAAGACTACTTTACAGATTTATATTACTATTTTTTAAATATTGAGAAATTGCACCCAGAACCTCATGCATTTGTGGCAATTGCTCTACCACTGAGCTGCACCGTCAGCCTCTTTCTTATTTATTTTGAGACAGAATCTCACTAAATTGTTTAGGGTGCCTCTGATCTTGAACCTATGATCCTCCTACTTCAGTCTCTAGAGTTGCTGGGATTAAAGACATGTGCCAAGGCACTTAGCTTTTATATTTATTTTCCAACACATGAATCTACAAAATATATATTATATGCTCTTCCAATATATTAAATAGATATCTATATGTGCCTGAGGCTGCAGCTGTAGCCCTGTCGCATCCAATCCCATCAGATCTCAGAAGCTAAGCAGGGTCAGGACTGTTTAGTCCTTGGATGGGGGACCACCTGGGAACACCAGGTGCTGTCGGCTTGGGAGATGAACCCTGCAACCCACTCCCCCCAAAAAATCAATCCGCCATTGAAAACCTTACCGACAGCAGAGAAGCACTGACAATAGTGTTTCACCTGCTGAACACAGGGCCGCTATGAGTCGGATACCGACTCAACGGCACCTAACAACAAACAACAATATGTGCCTGAAATAATGTTTAAATTCTATTTTGTAGCTTTCCAGTATCCTACAGCTTTTCTTATCCATTTATCCTTTTAGTCATTTAATTCTGGTCCAAGCTCTTGCAATTTGTAGAATAGAGCATGGAAAGTTTTCTGAGATGTGTTGATGGTCCACACATTTTTGACAGCTTCATACTGTGTTTATCCTAGTGCCTTTTATAAAACTCCCATCAGAAGACTTTGCTTTGCATTCCTGATAATCCTCTCACTTGGCGAGAGAGAGAGAGAGAGAGAGAGAGAGAGAGAGAGAGAGAGAGAGAGAAGAGACTGACTGACTTTCATTTTTTCATTGTGTTTTCTGTTATGGCTCAGCTTACGCAAATCTTATGTGGTAGTGATTTGATTAATACATAAGGATAGCTTATTTTAAATGGAAACATCTTTTTCTCTATCCAGGTTTTGCTGACTCTGTACTGCTGCTGTACATACATACATGATATTTCATGCAGTGTAAACCCTCAAACTCTCTCATTTATTCTCTTTATTCCTGAACACTCTTCTATATCAACTAGCACTGGTCATTGTGAAGGTTGTAATATGGACCCTTAGTTTGGCAGAATTTGAATTCCTCTCCATCAATATGTACTTCTTTTCTTTTGGGAACTGAGCTGGACAATACTGTCAAACAAATTTACATTATGTGTTCATGAGATTATGTCTGTCTGTCCAAAGAAAATTATATGTCTAATTAATATGTCTAATATCTGTCTTAGTCCATTTTGTGTCGCAATAGCAGAATACAAGAGACTTGGTAAGTTACATAGAAAAAGACATTAATGTGGCTCACAGTCTGGGAAGCCCAAGATGAAGGGGCTGCATCAAGGGAATGTTTCATCATATCATCCCCTGGGAGTAGATGGAAGGGCTACAGAGGGCTAAACATGCTTCCATAACAAAACCACTCTTGAGGTAAATAACCCTGTCCTACAGTAGCAATATTAATTCACTTCTGAAAGCAAAACCCTCATCACCCAATTACTTCATATTAGGATGTCCTCTCAACATTGCTGCATTGAAAATTACATTTATAACATACGAAATTGAGGGGCATGCCCAATTCACAGCAGTGTCTCTAACAGAAACACCCTTCTTCCACTCGATTTTATGTGATTGAGAATTTCTGTTATAAGACATTACTGGGATTTAGGAATTCTTTCATTATAATAGTTAATACTATTTTAAACAATTATCATATCAGCCATCAAGACAATGAATTTTTTTTTGTACCAGGGGTTGAACCCAGGGCCTCATGCTTGCATGCTCTGCAAGTGCTGGACCACTGAGCTGCAACCCCAACCCATTTTTCTATTTTTGAGAGAGGGTCTCGCTAAGTTACACAGACTGCTTCTGGTCTTGAACTTGCTATCCTCCTGCCTCTGCCTCCCGAGCCACTGGGATTACAAGCATGCGCTATGTGCCCGGCTGACATGAAGGTTTTTGGAAAAGACATGCATGATTGAAGATATAATAATAATGCAAGTTTCTACTTGAAGTGTGGATTGATGAGTGATTGCTCATTTATCAGACCCAATAAGACCAAATATGGAGCCAGCAATGGAGAAATCTTATAATCAACTAGCTTTATCAACAAATTAGCACAGTCCTTCAGACATTGATATTAACAGGTACATTGTGATATTGTGTAAGGGACTATTAAAATAATGAAGATTGTTTGAGAGTCTTTTAAGAAGTCATTTATAGATTATAACTTTGGCTACACATAGAATAGTAGCTTACTTATAAAATCAGAGCTTCTTTGACTTATGATATCTGCAGAAAAAAGAAGAAAAAAGCAATTTGGAGGAAGTAGAATCTCCAAGGGAGAAGAACCATTTTTGAAATGCAGAATCCATTCCCAAAATAATATATATCTATCCTATCTATATGCATACCTATTCATATATCTATGTATCAATGAAGTTATACATTGTTATTATATATGTATTAAGCCATTGTGTTCATGGGGCTGGGATTTAGCTCAGTTGGTAGAGCACTGCGCTGCAGTCTCTGAGGTCCCGAGTTCAATTCCCAGCACCACAAAAATGGGAGAAGGACCTGGCAATCCACTCCCAAAGCAATCCCGAAAACAGTCTGCCATTGAAAACCCTATGAGGGTTGCTATGAGTTGGATACCGACTCGATGGCACCTAACAACTTCAAATTGTGTTCATGGAGGATAAATGTTGGGGATTTTTAAAATTATATCTATCATCTAGGGTTCCTCATGACAGCCTGAGGGGCTGACCCCTCATTGACCCCAGGGCTCACCTCACTCACTCAAACGATCCCCTCCCATCGATCCCCTCCCATCGAGTGAGCAAAGATGGCCCCTGGCCAGCTTGACCTGCCCTAACCACCCTAAATTTGATTGGCTCCCCTCAACGTTTTCAGGTAATAACTGTCCCCACCTGGCAGGTATGTCAGTTTACCCGCTGTACCTGTCAGGTGTGTGCCCTGATTGACTGAATCCCAACATGTGACCCATCCAGGACCCTATAAAAGTAGGGCTCCTGGACCCCCACTTTACCCTGAAATCCTCACCTCTCTGACCATCCTCCAACTGCCACCTGAACCCCATTACCTGGACCAGCGCTCCCTACTCCAGCAAGACCTTCTAGCAAGCCAGCAGGATCAAGCCCAGGGGCCCCGAAGAGCCGAAGGATTCTAGCAAGCCATGAAGAGCCTCCCAATTCCTCCCATCCTTGGGAAGGAGGGAGGTAAAGAAGGCGAGCCGCGGGAGTCAAGACCAACTGACCTCCATGGAACACCAGCGGCTGTGGCTGTGCCTTTAAGGCTGAGCTGTACCAGCACTTAGCCTGCAGCATTCCATGCTGCAGGCCTAGAGCCAGCACTTAGAGGGTATAGAGCTCTGCTCTATAGGGGCTGCTTGCTCCTTGCTCTCCATCAGAGGAGAACCTAATAAACCTTATCTACCCCTTTTTATCATCAGAAGGTCTCCCGAGGTCCTTCATTTGTTATGTTGAAGGTTTGGCTCTAATCTTAGCCGGGCTAGAGCTAAAACCCCAACAGATAAATGGGAAAGTAATTATTGTAAAAAGTATATAGGGATTAAAATTAACTATTATTTTCATTTTGAATTACAACATAAATGTGTGGTTGCATTACTCTTCACCTAATTTTATACATTCTCATTTGAGGAAAATGGCATGTCTTAAAAGGCATTTTCCTTAGAACAAAAAACATAGCTGCATTGTATCAGTTACTGGTTCCTTCACTCATGTCAGTAATTTGAAACGGAGATGTACTTTCACCTAAAAGATGGTCAGGAAGCATGTGCTAACAGAAACGGGATTGCCCTGAACAAACAGTTTTTGCTATGACCTTCTCTGGTTATTTCAAATATTTTGAGAAGTAAGCACTGCAGGATACTTCAAGTGATGAAAGAAGATAGTACCGCTTCAAATCCAGTCTTTAGGAAGCACTGAGGACAAATTCTCACATGCTCTTTCCGCAGGCAAATTTGTTGAATAATAGATGAGAGGGATGCCTGTTCAGGAGGCTCCATCCAGTGGGGAAAAGCACTCATCAGAGGAAGCTAGAGTATGTTATTATTTAAACTAGAATCTTACAGAGAAATGAAATTTACCTTATCAATTTCACTTTCATCATTCTGAATTCAAATAAAATAATATAATATTATGGGGATACTTTTCAATATTTGGCAAAGCAGAGTAGTTCACATCATGGTGGCAGGAAGCAGAGAAATGGGCTACAGGAAGGGGCCAGGGCAAGATACATCCCCCAAAGGACAGCCTCCCTCAGTGACCTACTTTGTCCAATTAGACCCCACCTTCAACTTTTCATCATCTCCCCCAAATGCTATGATATTATGAATCAATCAAGGAGTTTATCCTTTCTTCAGGTCAGAGTCTTCGTAATCTAATCTCCCCTGGGAACACCACCACAAACACACTTAGACACACCTAGAAGTGTGCCTAACTTATTTCCTAGGCATTTCTATATCCAATCAAGTTGATAATTAAGATTAATCACTACAAGTGGACAAATAAAATGTGGTATAAAGAAAATAATATTATTCATCCAAAAAGAAGAATGAAATTATGTCATTTACAGGAAAGTGGATGGAATTTGAGGTCATCATTTTATGCAAAATAAACCAGACACAGAAAGATAAGTATCAAATGTTTTCTTTCATACATGGAATCTAGAATAATACTAAAATGAAAGGCGACCTGAAATGCTTAGAAGGACTAATGGGGAAGGGGAAGGGGTCTGAGTGTGGAAGGACATCTATGAAAATCATCCTTAGTGACTAGAGACTGAATACTTGTCTCCTAAGATCAGGAACACAGCCCACCTACCCTCACCATTGGTATAGCTCATAGTTCTAGTCAGTGAAGTAAGAGAAGAAAAGAAATAAAAATGTCACATTTCAGAAAGAAAAAAAATACATTTGCATCTATTTTCAGATCACAAAGCGGTCCATGTAGAAGACCTCAGGGGACTCTGCAAAAATCTTTTAGAGCTAATCAGCAAGTTCAGCAAAGTTGCAGAATACAAGGTGATCGTTTAAAAAATCAGTAGTATTTCTATACTAACAATGGACAATGGGAAGTGAAATGAAAGCAAATCACTTACAGTCACTTAAAAATAAAGTATTTAAGTGTCAATTTAACAAATCTGCATAGGATTAGTATCCTGAAAATCAGGAATCCTCATAAAAGCAATCAAAGATTAAATAAATATAGATAGCATGTTCATGGGTTGCAGGACTCAACACAATGAAATTTCAATAATCCTCAAATTAAAGTGCAAGTGTAACACAATTCTTGTCAATACCTGCAAGACTTTTTAGATGTGGACATAGTTGTTCTAAAATTTGTATGAGGAGTGGAAAGTTATTAGAATGTCTACATGAATTCTGAAAAAAAATGTATAAAGCACTCTACTTCATATAAGAGTTGGTTATGTATCTCCTTATTCGACACTGTAATACTTCTGGAGGGATGGAAAAAAAGATGAAACAAAATAGAGAACCCAGAAACAGATACACACAGGTATAGTTAACTGATTTTGATGAAGATGTGAGAGCCATCAATAAAAGAAGGATAATCATTTTACTAAATGGTGCTTGAGCATTTGGCTACCAATAGAAAAATGATCAACTGAATGTAAACCTCATAACTCATACAAATATTATCTCAAAATAGATCATATATTTAGATGCAAAATATGAACTTTTAGACAACAATATGGGACAAAATTTTTAGACTCTAGGGCTTAGTGAAGAGCTGTTATACGTGACAGCAAAAGAAAAATAGATAAAGAAAAATAAAGCTTATCACAGTTAAAATATTTGCTCTGTTAAAAACTTGGCTAAGAGGATGAGAAGCCCTGCTACAGGAGCTAAGGAAGAAAATATTTTCAAAACATATCTGTAAAAGGAGTCATATCTGGAGTTACCTAGAAAACTGGCAAAATACATGAATAGATATTTTGCCAATGCATGATGTGTAAACATATACAAAGGTGTTCAATATTACTACACCGAACAGGATGACATCACATTACATACTTACCATAATGGCTAAAATAAAATAGTAGCAATACCAAAATGCTGGCAAAGATGCAATGTAACTGCATCATATGTTATTTGTAAAAATGTAAAATGGTACAATCACTCTGGAAAAGAGTTGTTTCCTTAAAATCTAAACATGTATTAACCAGAAAGCTCAATCTTTGTACTCCCCAAACTTATGCTAACACCACAACATATAATCAAATTTTCATACTAGCTTCACCTGAAATAGCCCCAAATGCAATCAACTAATAGGTTCTATAACACATTATTGGTTAAATAAGTTGTTGCTGCTGTTAGGTGCAGCTGAGTCAGGTCTGACTCATAGTGACCCTAAGTACAACAGAATGAAACACTCCTTGACACTGTGCCGTGCCCGGCACTATGTCAGTGCTTCTCTGCTATTCATAGGGTTTTCAATGGTTGATTGTTTTGAGGTTGCTTCAGGAGTGGATTGCCATGTCCTTCTCCCATTTTGCAGTGCTCCTGTTGAGGTATCTCTATACTGTGGAATAGTACTTTGAAATAAAGAGGAACAAGTTGTTGAGAAATGCCACACCTTGGAACGATCTCAGTGTCATTGTGCTGATTAAAAAGAGCTAATTCCCAAAGGGCACACATTGTATGTTTACAGCTGTATAACATTATCAAAATTGCAAAATTGTAGAAATAGAGACCAGATTAGTGATTTCCAGGAATTGCATGTGGCAGATGAAGGGATGGTGTATCTATAAGGACAAATGTGAGAGAAATCTGTGATGGAATATTCTATTTCTTGATTATGGCAGGGTTATAGGAATCTATGCAAGTGAGAAAATGACACACTGTACCAAAATCAAAATACTGGTTTTGGCATCATAGTGCAATTACATATGATGTGAGCTACGGAGAGAAAACTGCAGGAAGGGTTTGTAGGAACTCTGTCCCATCTTGAAACTTCCTGTGAATTTATGAGTATTTCAAAATAAAAAGTAAAACCAGAGATGGTGGTACATCCCATAATATAATCACCTGGGAGGCTGAGGCAGGAAGAACACAAATTCCAGGCCAGCTCAGGATATATAAGGAAGCCCTGTCTCAAAAAAAAAAAAAAAAAAAAAAAAAGTAAAATTAAATAAAAATGAAGAGGGAAATGTAGAACCTGCTTTGCAGTGATGTGAGGCTCAAGTGAGCAAATTGATGGAGATTTCCCAGCACAGGGACAGACACTGAATGAGTGCACCTCAAATGGCCATAATACCACATGGAAATATCACACTAAGGGCACAGAATTTTGATAGATTGGTCAGTAACTTGACTGATTCATTTAATTATTTGTTCATTCACCTTCTTTCCCAGGTAGCACTCAGCCAGACTCAAACCCCTCTCTCCATTTCCACTGCCTCACTGGCGGCAAAGTGAGTCGCCTAGAGCTCTGCCTCTTACCTTTTGCTTTCCCACTCCCTACCCACGCTGCAAGGATGCACAGCTCATGTGCAAAAATACCATTTGCTTTGTTTTTACTTACACTAGAGTTGCTTCCAGGTTCTCTTTCTGGAACCTGTGCAGGCTAATTGCCCACCAAGTTCTCTCTGTGGTTCTTCTCCATCAAGGAGTTTATAGCTGGAGCCTAAGGGATCAATTCTCCCTCCCTGGAGGACCTGAAGTTAAGAGGCTGAGATAGAGTCAGAAAAATAATGTTCTCTGTTATTCCCTGCTGGGGAAAAACAAACAAACAAGCTTTTCAGAGAGGACAAATTTATTCCTGGGTTACCATCATCAGGGACTGTTTTCTTTCATTTTGAGAGCCTCCCAGTTCTTTCAATTTCTTCCTTTCCCCCTTTCTCTTTCTCCCTCCCTCCTGCTTCCTTCATTCTTTACCTTACTTTTCCTGTCCTTCCTTCTTTCCCTCCCTCCCTTCCTTCCTTCCTTCCTTTCTTCCTTCCTTCCTCCTTGTTTTCCCCTCCTTCTGTACTCCATTTTATTTATTTATTTATTTATTTATTTATTATTTCTTTATTCATTTATTTTTGATTTCTGATAAATTATAAGCCATCCCGATAGTAAAAATCCAGAAATATGAAAGTGAATAGTGTAAAAACCAAATCTTCTCCATCTCTTGACTACCAATCTATAGTCACTCTCCTTAGAATTCACAACAGCCACAAGCTCTTATTATTCTTCCAGATATAAACTTTTCATCGCACTTCATGTTAATATTTATACTATTTCTTCTGCCCCCTCCATGAGTAGCAGGTTACTCTTCATATTGCTTTGCAGTACACATTTTACTTAATAGTCCTGGATGATTTGCTCACATCAGTACAGAAAGAAAAACTTCACTCTTTTTAGGGGCTATATTGAACAGCTACACTCTTGCATCTGTTGAGTCAGACTCTCCCACACAACCTTGGTAGGTGTTTATATTGTTTTCAATGTTTTACTAATATAAACAATGTTACCATACATACCATTGTTAAAAAATGTGAAAATGTGCATAGAATGAAAAGGTGTTTTGGAGAGAAATCTTTGGAGTTGTTTTGGAGAGTAAATGATGTAAACATGGTAGTTTTTGATTATTGTTCCTCTGACCTCCAGAGGCTCCACCAGTGTACATCATTTCTTGCAAGGCTATTAACTTTCCACAAACCATTCTGCCAGAATATGATGAAACTTTGTTCACACTTTGTCACCATAGCTGAGAAATAGAATGTGATGGTCTTGTTTGCCTTTTTTGTATCTGGACCAGGCTGGCTGTCTTTGCATGTTTCTAACAACAGGTAACAGTTCATTTTCTGTGGGTTATCTGTTATGTATGTTGTTGTTGTTGTTGTTAGGTGCCGTCGAGTCAGTATCCGACTCATAGCGACCCTCTGTACAACAGGGGAAACACTATTGTCAGTGCTTCTCTGCTGTTCATAGGGTTTTCAATGGCAGACTGATTTTTGGGAGGGGGTTGCCAGGTCCTTCTCCCAAATCTGTTATGTATATTGCTTTCTTTAAAAAGATTTTGTTTTTAAGTTGATATTTTGTGTTAAATACTTTTCTTTAGAAAATTTACAAAGATTTGTTTGTCAATATTAATTTCTTCATTTTGCCCATTTTTTGTCATGCAGAATACATTTGTATATCACAGAATATTTTGCATTTTGTTTCTTATTTATAAAGGAATTCATTCTGTGCCTTAAACATTCTCTATTTTTATTGTTACAGTTTCATTTTAAATTTAAATCACCGACCCAGTTTGAATCTTCATTTATGCTGTATGTAAATTTTGTTTCGAGTTTACTACATCAAATAAGCCTGTAGCCATACCACTGTGGTGTCCAATCCCATCAGATCTTGGAAGCTAGGAAAAGTCAGGCCTGGTTGGTACTTGAATAGGAGACCACCTGAGAACACCAGGTGCTGTAGGCTTGGGAGAAGGACTGGCAACCCACTCCTAAAAAACAATTGGCTATTGACAACCCTATGAATAGCAGAGAAGCACTAACAATACTGCTTCACCTGTTGTACCTAGGGTTGCTATGAGTCAGACACAAACTTGACAGCACCTAACACTACCACCACCATCAAATAAGTAGTTGTTACATCAGCAGTACTGGTTATATAATTGACTTATGTCCCAAGACTTCAATATCACCATGAATGCACCATAAATCCTAGTGTATATTTGGACCTATTCCTGTACTTTTATGTTTGTTGTGTTGATCTTGCTATCCTTTCATGCTTTGGTGCCACTCAATTTTACTATAGCTTCATCATTTTTTAAGCCACTTTATTGCAGCATGGTACATAGTTGATGAATACATCTCAACATCACCATCAAGGCCATGAACATTTCTATTACCTCTCAAAGCTTCTTCATGCTCCCTTTAGTGGTGGTGGTGTTATTATTACTATTATTTGCAGTACTAGAGGTTAAACACAGAGCCTTGTACATGTTAGGCAAGTGTTCTGCCACTGAGTGGGACCTCCATCCCCTTAAATTATTTTTTTTAAAATTTTGACCCAGGGTGTCACTAAGTTACACAGGCTGCCTCTGGTCTCAGGCTTGCAATTTTCCTGCCTCAGCCTCCTGAGTTGCTGTGATTATAGGCTTACACCATAGTTCCTAGCTTTATTATTAATGTTATTTTGTGGCAAGAATACTTAAACATAAGATTTTCTTTCGTAGCAAACGTTCTTGTTGTTGTTGTTAGGTGCTGTTGAGTTGGTATCTGACTCATAGCGACCCTACATACAACAGGGAAAACACTATTGTCAGTGCTTCTCTGCTGTTCATAGGGTTTTCAATGGTGGATTGATTTTTGGAAGTGGGTTACCAGGTCCATCTCCCAAGCCTACAGCACCTAGTGTTCCTAGGTGGTCTCCCATCCAAATACTAACCAGGCCCAACCCTGCTTAGCTTCCGAGATCTGACGGGATCGGATGCCACAGGGCATATGAGGGCATATGCCACAGGGCATATGAGAAACTATATATTGGAAAAATTTTAACTGTTTGATTTTACTGGCTGCCCAATTAAATTGTTAATTCTTAACCTGTTAGCCACCCATTCTGCTTCTGTACCACGCTGCTTGCACAATAGAATTATTACCTGAGTGATTGTTTGCTATAGAACTGCTTGTTTTTTTGTTTCAGTTCTCATGATACAGATCATACCAGGAACTTGGAAATTGTGTACAAATTTTACAACATTTGGAGATTATAAGTTTGCCAAAATTTGCCTTTATAAGCCCCCAGTAACTGTTCCTCGGGGCCACAGGTTTTGGAGGGACATTAGTGCTCTGTGCCCCTTGGCTTAATAAAGACTCCTTTTTAATTGGCTTTTTCTCCTTGTGGTATGTTTCTGATCTTGGGTTGCAACAATATGTGAGAGCATTTATCTTTTGTGCTTGATTTATTTTACCATAATGTTCTCCAGATCTGTGTAGATTATCATAACTGGTACAGTTGCCTCCCTTTCAAAGGCTTAATAAATTTCCATTATATATTTATATATACATACCACATTTTCTTTACTCATTCATCCATTGATGGACATTAGGGTTTCTTGTTATCCTGACTATTGTGAATAATGGTACAATGTACACAGGAGTGCGGATATCACTTTGTGATACTACTTTAATGGATTTTCTAATATTGAGACATTCTGTGCTTTAATAGTAAAGTTATTTGGTTTGGGTGCACTAGTCTTTCAATGTGCTGCTTCTTGTGCTAATATTTTTATTTTAATATTTGTGAGCAGCATCGGACTGGTTTTTGAGCTAACTTTGTTAACTTGCTTCATAAAATTTATTTTGAAGTATTTCTTCCTCTCCCACACTCTCCATCAGTTCAAGTGTCTTTGATATCATCTAGTCCAGGAGTCCTCAACCTGCAGGTCATGGACATGTACTGGGCCACACAGCAGGAGGTTAGTGGTAGGTGAGAGAAGCTCCATCTGTATTTATGCTGCTCCCCATCAGTTTATATCTCCAAACCTTCCACAAAACCAATCTGTGGTTCCAAAAGGGTTGGGAATCACTGATTCTAGTTTAGGCCTAATCAACCCACAGCATGTAGGTGCATGTGGAGTAGGACAGGTGGTAATGCAACCCTACAGAATCTTTTAACATCATGTGTTTTAAGTGTTTATTTTCTTTGTTACTCCACATTAAATATATGTACTAATGATATTATATAATTTATGTGTGGCTGAAGACAATTCCTCTTTACTCAGTGCAGCCCAGGGAAGTCAAAATATGGGATACCCTTGAATTCTAGTCCATAATTATTATTAATCCACAGAATGGCACTTTAGTTGGAAGAAGAGGCTTGCATTTTCACTACTTTATTCCTTACATAGTAATTGCTCTTTAATACTATCTGTGTGAACTTTGGGTAATCAGTATTTCTATAGAAAAACCTTCTATTCCATCAGGTTCTCTAATGAATTCCCATATTGTGGTGCTAAGTATTCTCTTATTCCTTTTATCTCTTTAGTTTCTCAGTATCATTTTTCTTGATAAGATATGAATGATAAAATGATTAAGATAAAATAAAATATGCATTTATTTTTTCTTTTTGCTTCAGAGAACAAGATCTTACATTAATTTTATCATTTCAAATATTTATAATTTGTGAAATTTAATTTTAATTAGATAAAATAGTACTTCCTTCTCACTGAATTATTACTCATTATTGAAAGAAAACAATTATTTTTCATATTATTTCTTAATAATATTAGTGTTCATATGGTTAAATTTTAACACTTTTTAGCTTAATGTTTTTCAAATGGTTTACAAAATACTATTTTATATATATTTGAAAATATTTTTAAAATTTCGTCTTCACCCAATTGGTGGTTTAAGTGGTTTTAAAATGTCTAAGTGGCAGAAACCTAGAGGGATTGCCTGTCTCCTTAACCCATGCTGGAGCTGACTCAGCCAAGATCGTACATTAAGAATGCCCCTCCTACTTCACTCCTACTGAGATGTCCACAGTTTCTGTGGAGCGTGAGTTACAGAAACAAAATAAACTAAAAATTTTGCCTTTTGGCATGTTTGATAAGTGAGTTTTTTTTCTTTTAAATGAAAATAGAGTTCATGAATTGCATTAATCTTACTAATTCTGTCAAATAATTTTCATATAATCTTTTGAAATACATTTTTCTCAACTGGATTATATCATGGGCTGACTTGCTAGTACTATTGTGTGTACTTGGTACACTTTATTATATTTTACACTTTATGGATAGTGAAGAGAGATCATTTGGAACACAAGTTCTCCATGAATATTTCCATTTGCACTGCCCAGTTCCTCTGAGCAAAGGCATTTATGGCCATTACATTTGAAAAAACTTGTATAAGGAGGCATCAAGATAGTAAAAGTTAGAAATGTGTCCCTCAATGGAGATGGTCCAGAGTGGTAAAGAAAAAGACTTGTCCTTCATTTCTAGATAAAATTTGCTTATATTTCAGAGTAGGTTAAGATTTCGTTTAACAGAGAACAGGAAGGATTCCAGCAATGGCATTTAACACGAGAGTTTCCTAATTTGGGGATTTTTGTCCTATAATTGCCCCTGCTCTGTGCACTGGTCTCTTGGTATGTTTGAATTATGACTGGCTATTTCACTGTCCTTACCTCAGCCCATGAATTTCGGTCTTCTGAAAACACTGGGAAAAATATTGAGCTCCATTGTGCCAATCTTCCAACTAACACTTCCCTATTGTTCAAGTGACTAATAGATACAGAATAAATGGAAAAAGGGATCTTAGTCTTTTTGTTTACATTGTCTATTCATATGATGGGCGTGTGCTGGATTTTTTTTATTGTCCAAGTAGAATGCAAGGTTCTTAACCCATACTTGACTTCTGGATTTAAGCCTGGACTCCTGTAACTCTCTTCATTATGAGAGATTGAGGGACATATTGCATCAATTTGGGGTAAATGAGTGTGTTCTGCATTGGATTTTCTTCTCCTAAGTGGTACACCTTTATATTTATGAGTAATAAAACTGAATCAGATCTTCCTGACTTCTTTGTCAGTTTCCTAATTTGGTATGAAGACAAGACAGAAAGGGTGAATTTTGGTCCCTAATGCCTAATCTATGAGGATTTACTGTATGGACTGACTCTTAAATTCTTTACATTCTATCCAAAGAAATGATATTTCAAATTCTATGTTACAATACTGAAAGAGACAGCAAGAGAAATATGATAAGTTTTATTTTTAAGAATAGATCAAAAAGAAGAGTAGATAGAACAAGACTTTAGTTCTTGGGAGAAGATCAAACTTGATTATTCCCCTGGTGAATCTATATAGTCTAAATGATGTAGGTACTTATACAACATTGACTATGCTCTTCTCTTTACTGTAATTTTGTTTTTCATGGCAAGTATTTCAAAGAGGCTCATCCAAATGCATAAAACTAATATTAAAGACTTTATCCAGATGCCTTCTCTGTACGACACTTACTAACTGTAAGTTTATTTATTGGGACTGAGGATGTAGCTCAGTGGTGGAGCACTTGTGTAACGTGTATGAGGCCCTGGGCTCAATTCCTTGCATTTATTTAATCACTTGATATGTTTTCATTATCTTTTATATGTGATTGATAATTAAGGAAGGCCTTTGTATGTTACAAACATTTGCCACATCTTCTGCAGTCAAGTAATAAGAGAGCCCTGTTGTTTTCTCTTTGACCTATGTTGGTAAAGCAATCATATTTCAAGCTAGAAGCATTTATTTCTTATGTGTTTTAGAGCTTGTATCACATCTTGGTTTCTTAGGCTGTAGATGAGGGGGTTTAACATGGGAATCATAACACCATAAAAGACAGATGCCACTTTTTCCTGCTCTTGAGTCCTCTTGGTCCCATGGTGTATATACATGTAACAGAGTGTTCCATAGAAAATAGTAACTGCTGTCATGTGGGAGGCACATGTGGAGAAGGCTTTTTTCCTTCCTGCAGCAGAAGACATCCTCAGGATGGCAGCCAGGATGTATGTGTAGGAAAAGATGACGACTAACACAGTGAATGTCAAGTTAAACCCCACAAAGGCTGCCAGTAACATGGTATTGAAGTCAACATTGGAGCATGATAGGGCAAGGATTGGTGGAACATCACAGAAAAAGTGATTAATTATATTGGATTTGCAAAAGTTCAATGAGAAAGTAAAACTTGTGTTTATAAAACCATTTAGGAAGCCCATAACATATGAACCAACCAGAAGCTGAATGCAGAGTCTCTGGGACATGATGACTGGATAGCGCAGTGGGTTACAGATGGCCACATAACGGTCCACTGCCATAGCAGCCAGGATGAAGCAGTCACTGGTTGCAAAAGTACCATAGACTAGTAATTGCATCACACATCCTATGAAGGATATGGACTGTTTTATGCTCACAAAATTCTGCAACATCTTGGGAGTGATGGCAGAGGCATAACAGAGATCCACAAAAGCCAAGTTTTGGAGGAAAAAGTACATAGGGGTATGAAGGGAAGAGTTGATCTTGATGAGCAGGATCATGCCAATGTTACCTGCTAATGTGGCCGCATAGATCACTAGAAATACCGTGAAGAGGATGTGCCAAAACTTGTGTTGACCAGCAAATCCCAGAAGAATGAATTCAGTCACTCTAGTGAAGTTACTTTCTTTCATCATTAGTAAAAATTAAATATTAGCTGAAAATCTGCAAAGAAACAATATTGGAGAAAGTAAGGCCATTGTGATTCTTTAATTCTGAATTTGGAAGTGATAAAACATTTGGTTTCAGGCAGTGTTAAGGGAATATTTTCTATTCCATAGTTGACTTGGTTTTTAAAGGGTGGCCCTTGGTACTCAATTTAGCTAATTTAATCTATATGTTGGACACATTTCCATTGAATACCAGCTCTGTTCCCAGTTACTCATTGTCAGTTCATTAATACATCAATTAAGGAATGTGAAACAATACTTATTCTATTTAATTACATTTTATTTTATGTCCTACATAATTTAGTTAAGATACTGTTCACCCATGTTGGTCATTGCATCTGAAATCTCAATTTACTCATATAGTTTATATAATCTTGTTCTCCCTTCTTTCCAATTCTTATTTCATCCTTTTTCTCTGCTTACCAACCATGCTCATATGGATTCATGGCAATATGAAGTCTTCTCTAGGTGTATTTATCAAATTATCTATGGCAATTGATCACTTTCTTTGAAAAACATTGCAATGTGCTTCACATCTGTATTTTATTGAAAGCAATAAAAAGGTGTCAGCATTGCCAAAATTCATTCATAGTTTAAAATTGCAAGCTTGCTTTCTGTACAATTCTCCTCATGGAGTGATAACCTACAGTCCACTGAGCACTGCTGAGTGGAGACCACATTCAGTAATGTGCTCAATGTGGTCATCTCTCTCCATCCCCCTCTGTCTTCTCCTAGTGACGAGTGCTTATAACTTGTCTCCATTACAAATAACTCAATGAGAAAATGTCTTCATGACATATGCCTAGGAACAAAATGGTTGAGTTTGGGGCAACTCTGCACACATTTAACTTGACCAAGTATTTCCAGGTCCCATTCCATAATGGAAGCAACTGTACATTGCTACTAATTGCATATGGGGATTGCCTTATTTTACCTTTCTCATGAAATTGATATTTTTCTGATATATGTTGTCTAGGAAAATAAGTATCTATTAGTAACTTGTTTTTTTCCTTAACTGAAAAATAATTTGGTTGTTGTCTAACAATCTTCCTACATTTTTGATATTCTACTTTTTGTAAATTGTCTTTTTGTGTTTTTTTTATTGTGTTGGTTTATTGATGTCTATCATTTTCACTCTGCAGCCTTAGCCCAATGGCATCCAATCCCATCAGATCTTGGAAACTAAGTAGGGTCCGGCCGGGTTAGTACTTGGATGGGAGAGCATCTGGGAACGCCAGGTGCTGCAGGGTTGGGAGAAGGACCTGGCAACCCACTCCCAAAAATCAATTCACCATTGAAAACTCTATGAATAGCAGAGAAGCACTGACAACAGTATTTCACCTGTTGTACATAGTGTCCCTATGAGTCGGATACCAACTTGAGGGCATCTAACAACAATAATCATTTATTCTATTTTTTAATCTCTCAATAGAAGTTGATAGATCTGTAGCACTGTGGTATCAGGTCCCATCGGATCTTAGAAGCTAAGCAGGGTCAAGCCTAGTTAGTACTTGAATGGGAGATTGTTTGGGAATACCAGGTGCTGTAGGCTTGGGAGAAGGACCCAGCAACCCACTTCCAAAAATCAATCCATCATTGAAAACCCTATGAACAGCAGAGAAGCACTGACAATAGGGTTTACCCTGTTGTATGTAGGGTCGCTGTGAGTCAGACACTGACTTGACGGCATCTAACAACAACAACATTAGAAATTGACATAGATTTTCTCACATTCTGTCCTCAATTGACTCTATCCAGTTTATCCTTTAGGAAGCAGAAGTAATCAAGTCTAAAATAACAAGTGATTGTTTTTGTCTTTTATTTTTTCTTTTATAAAAATTTAATGAAATTATTTTCTGTCCCAAATTCATTTCTCTAGGAGAGTCAAATGCTATAACAAAACTAATTTTCCTTTTTACTGTAGCCTTTTTACTGTAGCATCATGTAGTACATGATGTTGTCTGAATCATGATACTTTGTACCATTTTTAATACAAGTTATTTTCTACAGGCTCACTATGATTTGGACATGACTCGACAGCACCTGACAACCAACCGCCACCATAATTATCTTTTTTTTAAAAAAATGCTAAGAGGCTAAAGACTGATAATGGGTATGAGGGCATATGCATTTTTGTGTACTTACAAGCATGGAAGCATGGATGGGAAATCTTCACATATTTCAAACATCAATTAGTTTCACTTTTTATTTTAAAAGCTATTCAGAAAACACTTGATCCATTATGTTATAGGAAAGATATACAGAATATTTTTAGAACTAATTTTAATAATATATAATATTGCCAAAAAACATTATCCAATTCACTTCATGGGGCTAACATAACCTTAGCACCAAAGTGAGTAAAATATGAGAAAGGAAAATTAAATCCAACTTATTTGTAACTATAGATGCAAACATCTTAAAAATATACATTTTCTTATCAAATGAAGTCATGTATTAAACAAATGATTGAAGAGACCAAAGGAGGCTTCAGTAAATACATATATTTCTTCCTTTGTTAAGTTTGTATCCAATTGAGAAATACATGGAGACCATAATATCACCTTTGGCATCTAGAGAAAGACTTTTTTCTTTTCTTTTCTTTTTTTTTTAATAAACAAGTTATTTTCTGTTAATAAACACCATAAATGGAGAAGCCTTCCCACCCAGTCAGTCTTAGCAGCAATGGAGGTACATGTTTTATGTATTGTAGGGGGACCCTTCTGGTGGGCAGAGAGTGGATGCTCTCAAGAGGATAAGGATGGAGCAGAGGATGCCAAATTGTTTTTTCTAGAATCACAGATCAAACATATCACTCCTCTTGTCTAGGAGTGGAGTGCATAAAATGGTAAAAAAGAGGTTTCAGTTACATAAATCAAAGTCTCTTCATGTGAAAGAAGCATTTTCATCAGTAACCTGGATCAAATTATATTTATCTCAAGAATGAATGTATGTTTTAACAGTGGAATGTTTATTGATATAATTTGCCATATTGACGTATTGAAAGAAGACACCCATATGATCTTCTCAGTAGAGTCCAGAAGTTATTTGGTAAAATTCAATTAACTTTCATGATATTAACAAAATAGAAATAAAGAGAAACTGTATTAATTTGGTAAAGGCTATCTGCCACATTGCTGAACTAATTATCATTGCTGCTAGTGAGTTATTAGAAGCGGTGCCTATAAATGAAAGAATTAACACAAGTGGGCAGTTATGACTGAATCTATCCAATATGTTCTCTGAAGTCCCAGCAGGACAAAACAAATATGCAAATGGTAGGGAAGATATTGTGGGTATAAAGAAAGATCATGATTATTTTTTTGAATGATGTAATTTCTTCCATAGGAAATCTTAGAGAATTCTTAGATAAATTCTTAGTGAGGCTTGAAGTCACTTGATACTAGGCTAATATATAAAGGCTGATTGTATTTCTGTTGACTATAAGAAAAATATTAAAAAGGTATTTATAATAACAATCAATATAAACTATCCAAATGTAAATCTAACAGATTATGTTCATGACTTTCATTAAGGAAATAAGACTTTGTCAAAAGGCTTGTGGAAGATCAAAACAGACCAGTTTCAGGGATAAAGTCTCAATACAGGGTCATTATATTTCCTCCATATTAATCTACAAATTGTGTGCATTTCCAGTAGAGTACTTGAGAAAATTTTTAGTTCAATTTGACAATTTTATATGGAACTTTAAAAGAAAACAAATTGGGGATGGCATTTGTTCTACCAGATATGAGAAGTTATTGTTGTTGTTAGGTGCCGTTGAGTCAGGTCTGACTCATAGTGACCCTACGTACAACAGAATGAAAAACTCCTTTATACTGTGCAATGCCCAGCACTATGTCAGTGCTTCATTGCTATTCATCGAGTTTTTAATGGCTGATTGTTTTTGGGATTGCTGTGGGAGTGGATTGCCACATCCTTCTCCCATTTTTTGCAATGCTGGGGATTGAACCCAAGGCCTCAGAGAGTGGAGAGCAGCATCGTATCAATAGTTACGAAAATAATGTGGAACTGGCTTGAGGGTAGACTAATAGATTAAGAAATATGAGAACAGGAAATCATAAATATACCTGTTAGTTTATATGGAAATTTGATGTATAGAGGTTCATCTTAACATGTAGATCCATGAAAAATGGTACAATATTGTAGTGCCTTAAATATCCATATAAAGAAATGATATTAAATTCCTACTTTTTGTTTAGAAAAAATATTTACAAGTAGATTACTGATGTATACTTTAAAGTTTCAAGAATAAAACAATGCTGAATATGCATGGGTTAGCTACAAGGATAAAATTTAGATTAAAGTTATAAAAATACAAATCATGGAAATAAAAAGTCATTTCTACTAAAAATTCAGTGTCATAAAAGAGAAAAGACTATACACTGACTGGAAACTGGTCAGGTAAATTTGTTTCCAACACATATGAATGTCAAAGATTGGTGTCTAGCATATGTAAATAATTTGTACAAATCAATCTAACAGAAAATTCACAAAATATGACAATGATAATTATAGAAGAATATATGACAATGATAATTATAGAAGAAAGAAAACTTAAATGTTCAATGGAAATATGAAGAGAATCACAAGTCATTAGGAATTAAAAATTGTATATGAATAGTTCATTGAAATATATTTTTATACTCATCAATTTAAAGTGCCAAGTTGTGGTGAGAATGTGGACACAAAGGAACAGGAAGGTACATTTGTACAATTATACTGGAGACAGTTTGTAAAAAATAGTACAATTCTATGTGGGCCGGAATATCCAGTATAGGTACATACCCTACAGACATTGATGACCACACATAAATGTTTACTCGGCTGTACACAAACATGTACAGCTGTACAGCTGTACACAAACATGTATGTATGTTTGTTCAAGAATATGTACATACACAAATATATATATATATATATATATATATACAAAAATGTTTATAGAACCATTGCTTGTCATGGAAAAAAATACTCATTTTAAATAACCAGCAAAAAAATCAGTAAACAGATACTACAACATCTACATGGATAAATATCTCAAATGCAACACTGAGTAATAAAAACAAGTTCTAGAAGTCCTCCTTTACTCAGCTATAAGAAGTGCCAGATACATCTCCATAGGTGAAATGGTTAGTTTTATATAATAATGTATCTCTAGTGATGGAATGCCTGCAACTGTAGCCCTCAGGCATCCGATCCCCTCAGATCTCAGAAGCTAAGCAGGGTCAGGCCTGGTTAGTACTTGGATGGGAGACTACCTGGGAACACCAGGTGCTGTAGGAGACGAACCTGGCAACTCACTCCCAAACATCAACCTGCCATTGAACCCTATGAACCCTATGAACAGCAGAGAAGCACTGACAATAGTGTTTCCCCTGTTGTATGTAGGGTCGCTATGAGTCGGATACTGACTTGATGGCACCTAACAACAAGTGATGGAATACAGCAAACTAAGTATAGGTTTCTCTGCATCTTTCAAATATCTTGAGAAATGGCGGAGTTGGGTAACAATGCAACAAGAAACTAATTCTGAATTCAAATAAAGTGACATTTTGGGGGACATTTTTTAACAGCCAAGGAAACAAGGGGCATATATCACACACAGGGTCTATTGTGGGAGGCTTTACTCCATATGAAATTCTTTCATTTATGATGAGGTTACTGGCTAATCAAATTACTGCTACGAAGAAGATAACCAATTACCTGAGTGTTTTGAACACATTTACCCTCTACTGAGTTCCAGTGCTTCCAATGCTTCGTTTAAACTTAGAAACGTGCAATGGAAAAGTGACAGACTGACCTGGGTTTGAACTGTGATTCCACCACTTCAGAGAGATAAAGGATGGAACTCTCTTCAGCCTCAGTTTCTTTCTCTGTAAAATGAGGATCACCAAAATACTTAGAATGTAACAGTGATCATAGCAATGGGCTTACAATAGTAAAAGTTTGGCTAACTAAATCAGAGTGGATTTATATGGATCAATACACAGTCCAACAATTTAAGATAAATATGTACTCCTTTGGAAAGGTACTCATGCCATATTGTACAATAAGAAAGTATGTTGCAGAATAATATGGAGTGTGTGGGCCATTTAAAAATTTATTTTCTTCAATTTCACTCTTGTTCTCATTTTCTTTATCCATGGAAAAGTTCAAGAAGGATACATACCAAAGTTTTGACGATTATCCTTGGGCACAGGAGCAGAGAGAAAAAGAAATTACTAAACTTTCAAACTTCTTCATCTTTTTCATTTTAAAGTAGTCTTAATAATTTTTATAAGGAAGAGGAAAAGAAGATATCAAAGCCTGCTTTCTAGTGATGTGAAGCTCAAATGAAACAATATATTTAAGTTCCTATCACAGGCCAATATTGAATGGGAGCTCAAGAGTTGAACATAAAACCATGCAAATAATACGTGAATGGCATCTCATATTCATTGTTTCATTCAACCATTTGTTTATTCACATCATTCCTAGATAACTCTTAGCCCAATTCAGTTTCCTTACTCCATTTCCATGATGTCACCATGGATGAAGTGACTCCTGGTCCTGGGGTGGAGCATTCTGTATCTTGGACTCTATTTCTTTGCTGCATCATTTTCTGTGCATGCTGTGATGATGCACAAGTGGTGTTGAACAATGTCATTGGCTTTGTTGTCCTTATACCACAGTTGCTTGCAGATTCTGTTTCTGCAATGGGGAGGGGCTAATTGCTCATTAAAATCTCTCAGTGTTGTTGCCCCATCTGGGAGTTTAGACCTGGGGCCTAAGGGATAAACTGACTGTCATGAGAATCAGAGGTTCCAGGGGTTGAGATGGAATTGGATAAACAACGTTCACTAGTTATGTTTTGCTAAATAAAATTTAAGCTTTCTAAAGAGAATAATTTCTTCATATTATTGTCATAATGGAGTTTTCACTTCTATTTTTCAGTTGCTGTTATTTATTAATTACTTGTTTTTTCTTATTTCAAGTCAGTTTGTGCATCTTTTCATAAGTCTAAGAACCTGTGTTCTCAGACCTTGGATAGAGAACACTAAAATTATAAAATTCCCGACTTTTTGGAAAAGATATATTAATGTAATCTAAATTTAAGAACATATAGTACCTAGGAAGACATTAGAGATACACCTTTTTGTATATAATATCCCATTGGCCATCATTTATTTATTTTGAGAAAATTAACCTCTTTTCTATTTTCTTTGTAAAAGAAATTTACCTAGTTCTAAAGTCAGCCCTATATAGTTTATTGCAATTCTACTTTATAACCTCAGAATATTTAAAGCAAACATCTATGAAAAAATGACTTTGAATTATTTTTGTTTATAAAGGTGCTTTTAATAAATCTCCAATTTAATCAATCTGGAAGGAGAAAGCCAAATCCAGTGAGTTTGTAGCTTTTTGCTTAACTAGCAACCACATGAAGAGGAGTTGTTGTCCAAGGCTGGTGAACTGACATTCAATATTACTTATGGCATGGCAATGTTTCAGTTAGGAATGTGTTCAATTGCTAGTAGAAGGAAAGATAACTTACTTTGACTTCAGTACAAGGATTTGTTTTTTCTTGATAACAATAGTTGGGAATGAAGACCAGCACTTTTGTTTAATTTTTCTTATGTGCTGGTTGCCTCATACTCTGACATGCTGACTATGGCTCCAGGACTCACACATTTCCTTTAAAAGCAGGGGAAAAAAAGACAATGGGAGTGGGGGAGCAACCATATAGATATGGAAACATAAGATTCTTCCCAACCCCTCAGAAGTCTTGTACTCAGATGCCATTGGCCTGACCTGTGGAACATGGAGTGGCAAAAATCTGTCTTAAACCATATGTCTTAAGCTACTTGATTCCAGTGCATCAAAAGCAGAAGATTTTCTTCTGTCCTAAAAGTGACCCATCTTCTGTGGTACCCCTCTACTTCTTGCCTCAGGAATATCTATTTTTTGGCTTTTTTTTTTTTTTTTTTTTTTGCGGTACTGGGGGTTGAACCCAGGGCTTTGGGCCTGCATGCTCTGCAAGTGCTGGTGGACCACTGAGCTATACCTCCAGCCCATTTTTTTTTTTTTTTTTTTTACTTTTTGAGACAGGGTCTAACTAAGTTATGCAGATTGGCTCTGGTCTCGAACCTGCGATCCTCCCGTCTCCGCCTCCCAAGCTGCTGTGATTACAGGCGTGCGCCACTGCGTCTGGCGCTTATTTTTTTGGATTTTTTAAAAAACTCATTGTTAGGTGATGTTGAGTCAGGTCTGACTGATAGTGACCCTATGTATAACAGAATGAAACACTCTTGCACACTCTGTAATGCCTGCCACCATGTCAGTGCTTCTCTGCTATTCATAGGGTTTTCAATAGCTGATTATTTCAGGACTGTTTCAGGAGTGAGTTGCCAGGTCCTTCTCTCATTTTTATGGTGCTGGAGATTGGGGCCTCAGAGAGTGCAGAGTGACACTCTACCAACTGAACTAAACCCTACCCCTTTTTAAAAACTAGTGTATATTAGTATTTACAAAAATAATGGGTGTCATTATGATATTTTCATTCATGCATATAATGTACTTGGATCATACTCACCCCTCCATCACCCCTTCTTGTCCCCCATCCTCTCCAGCTGATTCCTTTCCTCTGCGCAAATAGATCCCATTTACTTTGATGTCTTTTGGAAAACATCTAGTTTCCACATATGATAGAAAATGTGATATTTTTGTTTCTCCATCTGGTTTCTTTTGCTTTACATGAAATGAAATAATTTTATTCTTCATTATGGATGATTAAATTCCATTTGTATTTATGTATGGCACATTTTTTTAATCCATTTATTCATTGATGGGCAGGTAGGTTGATTCCATAACATTGCTATTATGACTAGTGCTGTAACAAACATGGATGAACAGATATCTCTACCATATGCTGACTTTGATCCTTTTGGATATATAATCAGAAGTGGTATAACTACCTCATGTGGTAGTTCTTAGGTTTTTGGAGGAACTTCCATATTGATTTCCATAGTGGCTGGATTAATTTATATTCTCACTAACAGTGTATAAGAGTCCTTTCCCCCCACATCCTCACCAGCATTTGTTGTTTGTTTCTATCATGACTCCTATTCTGACTGGGATGACATGGAATATCAATTAGTTTTGACTTTCATTCCCCTAATAGCTAAGGATGTTGCACTTTTTTTCATGTATTTTTTTGTCATTTGTCTGGATGATCTATCTATGGCAATACATCACTTTTTCACTCTTGTGACCTAAATGTGATCTATTTTGGAGAAATTTCCATAGGATTCTGAGAAGAATGTGTATTCTGCAGCTGTTGGATGGAATATTCTGTAGATGTCTGCTAACTCTTAATTGGTATTGTACTTCTGGCTTCACATAAGACCCAATAACACATGTATCTGTGCTTAGGTATGTGCTACAGAACTCCATGTCTTGCACCTGCAAGGAGGTCTATTTTGGCCTTGCTATACCAATTAATTTGGGGCTGGGATTTAGCTCAGTTGGTAGAGCGCTGCGCTGCAGTCTCTGAGGTCCTGAGTTCAATTCCCAGCACCGCAAAAATGGGAGAAGGACCTGGCAATCCACTCCCAAGGCAATCCCGAAAATGTCAGCCATTGAAAACCCTATGAGGGTCGCTATGAGTCGGATACCGACTCGACGGCACCTAACAACAACAACAACAACATACCAATTAATTTAGCTCAGTTGGTAGAGCGCTGCGCTGCAGTCTCTGAGGTCCTGAGTTCAATTACCAGCACCGCAAAAATGGGAGAAGGAGCTGGCAATCCACTCCCAAGGGAATCCCGAAACAGTCAGCCATTGAAAACCCTATGAGGGTTGCTATGAGTCGGACACCGACTCGATGGCACCTAACAACAACAACAACAACAACAACAACAACAACAACAACAACAACATACCAATTAAAGGTTAAATCCATTTGGTTTGTGGTGCAGTTTACCTCTGAAATTTCTTTGTTGAATTCTTTTTTCCTTTTTCCTTTTTTTTTTTTTGTGGTACTGGGGGTTGAACCCAGGGCCTTGTGCTTGCATGCTCTGTAAGTGCTAGACCATTGAGCTGCACCTCCAGTCCATTTTTTTACTTTTTGAGACAGGGTCTCACTAAGTTACACAGACTGCCTCTGGTCTCGAACTTGCGATCCTCCTGCCTCCACCTCCCGAGCCGCTGGGATTACAGGCATGCACCACCAGGCCCGGCTTTCTTTGTTGAATTTTTTTGTCTGGATGATCTATGTATAGACAAGAGTGATGTATTGAAGGCATGCCATATTATTGTATGTGGATCTATCTGTCCCTTTATGTCCAGTAGAGATTTTTTGAAAAATAAAATTGGGTATATCAGTACTCAGTGCATATTCATAAGTTTCATCTTCATGATGGGTTAGTCCCTTTATTAATATGTTGCTGTTGTTAGGTGCCGTAGAGTCATGTCTGCTCCATAGCAACATTCATAAGGTTTTAGATGGCTATTTAGGGATTGCTTTGGGAGTGGATTGCAATGTCCTTCTCCCATTTTTGTGGTGTTCGGGCTCGAACCGGGGTCCTCTGAGAGTGCAGAGCAACACTCTACCCACTAAACTACCCAGCTAAACTCCAGTCCTTATTAATATGTAAGTGACCTTTATACCTTCTGGCTCATTTTTGCTGGAAGTCTGCTTTATTAGATATGAGTATATCTAGTCCTGTATGCTTTTGGTTGTTTCCTTATAATATCATTTTCATCTTTTTATGTTCAGTTTATGTGCATCTTTGTCAGTGAGGTTAGCATTTTGCAGATAGCAAACAGTTGGACCTTTTTTTTTAGTCTACACAACTAGTCTGCATCTTTTAATTGGAGGGTAAAGAGCGCTAATATTTAGGATAATTATTGAAAGGGATGTATTAATTTCTTCCTTATTCATCTTAGACATTTGCTTGTTTACTGAATTAATGTTTTATTATTTCCTAATTCTCATTTGTTTATTTATTCTTCCAGTGAGATTTAATCTTTTCCAAGCTCTTGTGCTTGTGTATATCTTTCTTCCTCTCTCCCTGTGTGGTAGTCCTTAAGTACCTCCTGCAATGCTGGCTTAGTGGTTAGGATTTGTTTTATTTTATGATTTTCATGGGAAGTATTTATTTCTCATTTGATTCTGAAGAATAACTTTACTGGAAATAGTAATCTTGTTTGGCAATTATTTTATTTCAGGGCATGAAGTACATCAGTGCATGCCTTCATGGGCATTAGGGTTTCTGCTTAGAAGTCCATTTTTTTTTTCTGATAAGTTTGCCTTTATATAAAACTCGATACTTTTTTCCTACAGCTCTAATATTCTTTCTTTGTTCTGTATACTTGGCATTTTAACTGGAGTATAATGTGGTGAGATTCTTTTCTGGTCATATCTATCTAGGGTTGTAAATGCCTCCTGTATTTGCATGTCCCTGTCTTTCCTTCTCTCACATGTCTGCCAGCTTGTTGAGCTGTGGGAGCTTTCATGCTGCTGTGATGCTGAAAGGCATGTCACCAGTATTTCAGATACTAGCAGGGCCACACCTGGTGAACAGATTTTAGCTGGGCTTCCAGACTAAGACAGACTAGCGGGAAGGACTCAGCAGCTCACTTTCCAAACAAACAACCATTGAAAATACTATGAAGAGTAAAGAAGCACTGTCAAATATAATGTCAGAAAATGAGAACATCCAGGCTGGACCAAAGCATTCAAGAAATGTCTAGGGAAAAGTTGCCTCTTCAAAGTAGAGTCAACCTTAATTACTGGAATAAAGCCCCTGGGACCTTCTTTTGCTGATGTGGCACAACTCAAAATGTGAAGAAACATTGTGGCTGCAATATTGGGCTCAAACATAAAACGATCATGTACATAGTTGTGTTGTAGTGTTTTGTTTTGTTGTGCATAGAGTTGTTATGAATCAGATCCGACTCAATGACACCTAACGACAACAAATCTTTCCCTAGATTTGAGCAATTTCCTGCTGTAATTTCATTGAATAGACTTTCTATGCCTTTGATGTGTATCTTGGTTTCTTCTTCTACACCAGAGATTTGTAGATTTGATTTCTTATTTGTGTCCTATAGGTTTTTGATGTTGTGGTCATGATTCCTTATTTTTTACTTTATTGTTATCTGAATGTAACAATTCCTCTACTATGTCTTCAATCCCTGATAGTTCTTATTCTGCATGGTCTAGTCTATTAGTTATGTTTTTTATTGAATTTTTTATTTGATTTATGGATCTTTTCATTTACAAGCTTTTCACTTTCCCCCAAACCTCTCTGTCTTTGCCAAATTTCACATCCCAGTCTTTTCTTATTTATCTATTTAATTGAATCCCCTTTGAAATCATTGATTATTTATAAAACAAGACTTTTGAATTATTTTTCTAGCATTTAAACCAGGTCAATTTCTTTGGATTCAGCAATTGAAGGGTTATGAGCTTTCAGAGGACTTGTGTTGACTTGTGTTTTCATATTTCTTGTGTTTCTGTGTTGCAATTTGCACATCCATTGAGATGGAGATCCCTTCAATTTTATATAGGCATGTTCTTATTAAGCAATCTTCCCTGGAGGGCCTAATCCTTAATCTTTTTCAGAGAGAAGAAAACAAACCACATAACAGCAATGACACCAAAACAAAACATATATAGGAATGCAATAAAAATTAAAGTAACTACCACACCAACAAGCATATAAAAGAAAGTTGTAAAATAATGTGGAATAAATTATAAAGTTAAAAGGAATAAAGATAAAAGGAATAATAATAATAAAAGAATAAAATAAAGCAGAGAACAAGAAAGAAAGAAGGTTAAATAAAAGAAAAATAATGAAAGAGGAAAAGAATGTGAAGAAGAGTAAAAAAGAGCAAGAGGTAAAATACTGATTATAAAATAAATTAAAAATATGTAAGTATAGTGGTACCTTGGTGTTCATTATTAATTGATTACATGAGGTGTGGCAAGTACCAAAAATGATTAATACTAAATACAATTTTCCCCAAAGGAATAATGTAAATAAATTTAATGTATTCTCAAGCCAAAGACAATGTACATTTTAAGGGAAGATAGGTTTGAATGGTATTACTTTACATGAAAAATAAACCTAAAAATTAATAAATACTTGTTGTTTAGGTGCTGTCCAGTTGGTATCCGACCCATTGCAACCCTACGTACAACAGACAAAACAATATTGTCAGTTCCCTGTTTTTCATAGGGTTTTCAATGGCTAATTGTTTTTCAGGAGTGCATTGCCAGGTCCTTCTCCCAAGCCTATAGTACCTGGTGTTCCCAGGCAGTTTTCCATCCAGGTACTAACCAGGTCCAACGCTGCTTAGCTTCTGAGATCTGATGGGATCAGAAGCCACAGTGGTATGGCTGCAGGCAATAAATACTTAGATTAAATAAAAAATAATGTCACTATACCCATATTGAGTACAGTCCATAGCCTAATTGGATTGTGGGAAGAGAGTGCCGAGGAAAGGAGGTTATAAGGAATGTCACTTGGAAGGAATTTCCCTCTCAAATAGAATGATGGGCACTTGCAGTTCAGATGCTCTTTCTATTTCCTGTCTTTTGTCTTGCACCACAGGCTCTGACATAACCTTTCTCATCTTCACGAAAAGCTTATCTAATGAGGACTGCTTCTGTATTCTTTTCAGAATTCCTCAAAAATGTGAAATACTTTGGTCATTCAATAAACTTAAATTTTTCTTGTGAGAGTTTGTCCAGATGGTACTTCTCTACAAAGTTTTGAACTTTTCCCCATTTTGCACACATTTCTTTTGTCCAGGAACTGGGGACACCATCCATTATGTCCTCAATTGAAGAAATCTCTTCAGCCACTTCTTTTTGCTGTTCCTTCTGTAATTCCTGCAGCTTCTCAGTGCTGAGCTCTTAACAATGCTCTGCCACTAACTCCTGAACATTAGCAGCATTGACCTTTAGACCCATGGATTGGCCCAAAGATCCAATATCCTGCACAACTGTAACCTCTCTACCTGAAGATGTAGAGTCAGCCTCAAATCCTTTGAAGTCTCTCTGAGTGACAGCTTCTGGCCTCAGATTCTTGTATGCTGAGTCCATTGTCCCATAAAAGACTTGGTTCCAAGGCTTATCAATATGGTTAAGGCAGTGCAATATAGCTCATTTTCTTAGAGCTCATAATGAGAAAAAAAGCACTAAAAATGCACAAAATAACTATAGGAACTAAGACCACAAAGATATGTGCACACAATAAGAATTATGCAATGACCCTTCTGTCCTGTCATATAGGAGGATTCTCTGTCATATGAAATCACTGCACTGGATTTATGCAATATTGCAAGAACTGCGGGTGTTGCTTGTGGCTAGCACTGTCATTCTGCTTCCATCAGGGCTGCCTGGCTTACCTTGTGGTTTTGGATTCAACATCCCAAACCTCTCCCCCACCCCAACGAGTGATAGATTGCTTCTTAGTTTTCTTTGCTCTTTCTCCTTTCTGTTTTTCCTTTTTTTTTTTTAAATGGTACTGGGAGTTGAACCCAGGGCCTCACCCCTGCATGCTTTGCAAGTGCTGGACCACTGAGCTGCACCCCAGCCCATTTTTTTTTTTTTTTTACTTTTTGAGACAGGGTCTCGCTAAATTACACAGACTGCCTCTGGTCTCGAATTTGCGATCCTCTTGCCTCCGCCTCCCAAGTGGCTGGGATTACAGGCATGCACCACTGTGCCCGGTTTCTCCTTGCTTTTTAAACTGCTCTGTCGCTCTTTTTGATTCTCAATGCTCTTTCTCTCTTTCCTCAGAATATAGTCTCCTTTTGTTATCCTGTGTATTAGTAACTTTTCATGGCTGTGATAAAAATACCTAAGATAACAATTTAAGGGAGGAAGGATTTATTTTAGCTCATGGTTTCAGAGGGTTCACTTTGTGGTTGCTTGGCCTCATGTACTAGAATGGAATACCATGGCAGGGAGAATATATGACAGAGGAATTTCCTCATGGTAGACAGGAAGCAGAAAGAGAGAGAGATAGTAAGGGATCAGGGACAAGATAACTCAAGGACCTCCTCCTCCAGTGGCCTACCTCTTCCAGCTAAATCCTACTTTTTAAGTTTCTATAACCTCTGATGGGCTGGGATTTAGCTCAGTTGGTAGAGCACTGCGCTGCAGTCTCTGAGGACCCGAGTTCAATTCCCAGCACCGCAAAAATGGGAGAAGGGCCTGGCAATCCACTCCCAAGGCAATCCCGAAACAGTCAGCCATTGAAAACCCTATGAGGGTCGCTATGAGTCGGATACCGACTCGATGGCACCTAACAACAACAACATAACCTCTGATAATATCACCACCAGCTAGGGATCAAGTGTTCAAAACATGGACCTATGGGGGTCATTCATATTCAAACCAAAATACTTTGACCCTTCTCACTCATGGAGTCACATGGAGAAAGCTTCTAATCCACCATTTTACCCCAGAAACCCTGGACTATCTCTTAAACCATAGAAGATTACTCATCTGGGTGACCATATATGTCCAGATGTTAACAATATTGTCAAAATTTCAACAAACGGAGGACAGATATTGCAGAGATATCTTAACCTCTTGTCATACAGAGGGACAATTCTAAGGGATACTCTACATAGTTCATTATGGTCCCCTGTAGGATTGAGTTCCAGGTTTCTAAGGTGTAGCCTAGCTAAGCAATTCATTTTCTCCCTCTGTATCTCACTCTTCTAGTTGCAATTTTCTTTTGTGTGGGATTACCACCTTTACAAAAGTTTGGCGAATTGCACAATATGGGAGAACATTTCACAAAGAACTGATGTCATTTCAGATAGTATCTAAACTTTCAGTGTTCTCTATGATCACATTTCTTTTAGACTAACTGGCCACAAATTTGGGGGCTTCCACGGTTACCCTTAGGTTGGGTAATTCCTTAGAATATTTAACAGAAATCTCATCTTGTGAACCAAATGTTGAAATCCTTTCCCATTCCTCAAAGTGATAATATTAGGAAGAGGGGTAGTGGGGAGTCAATCATATTTAGTTTAAGTCATAAGGTTGGGGCCCTAATACAAGGGGTTTGTGCCCCTATAAGTGACAAAAGAGATCTGTTGTTTCTCCTCTCAACAATCTGCCATGTCAGGATACAATGAGAAGTTTTTTTTCTGCATCCCAGAAGAGTGTTAGTACATTAATCTCAGACTTTTAGCTTCCAGAACTGTGAGAAATAAATTTCTGCTATTTAGAAGCCACCTAGTCTATGGTAACTTATTAAGTCAGTTGCAACTCATACAGTAATTGGTACTAAAAGTGGGGTGCTGCTATACCAAATATCTAAAAACATGGAAGGAGATTTGGATTTGAACAATGGACAGAGGACAGAGGAATCTTGGGTTGCATGTTAGGAAAAGTGAGCCACATTTAAAAGTGATTAATATAAGGTCTCAGAAAGAAAAGATAGCTATAAATATAGT
>VMDO01005805.1:47080-107512 GCA_007922755.1 Pedetes capensis | reverse complement strand
ATTTCTTCTGAATACTTTATGCTGTCACTAATATTACCCCCTTCCCATTTACTTGCTATTGCTTTCCCATCTTTATTCCCACCAGGAAAATCTAAGTTTTATCTCCCAGATTATTGTTATTACTGTTACATCACACATTTAAAGTATCTTTAGATTTTGCTTAGATTTGCTTAGATTTTTCTACATATTTATAATATTCTCTGATCATTATTACTTTTTACATCTGGATTTTTCCATTTTGGTTCTTCTTTCCAGAAATTCCTTCATTGGAGGTCAAATGGTACTAAATGTTCAGTTTTTTTCCTTCTGAAATGCATTAGTTTCACTTCCTTTCAGGGTAATATTTACCATAGTACATAACTCCGGATGAACTGTCATTCATATTGAGAACCATGGCATCACCATCCACTATCTTCTGGCTTCCATTCTGACTATCAAAAGTGTGCTTTAATCTACTTGTTTCTATGATGGGTCTAGATAGTGACAAAGAAAATTAACCATAGTTCCTCCTGAAAGAGAAAATCACATCAGAGTTCCTTAGTCATCTTGCACATGAGAACTCTATGTGTAAAGAGAGTAAGTGGGTGGTTTACAGTGACTTGAGTCTTAGCACAATGTCTGTCTCTGTTGGTGGGCCATCCTTTATGACTGTCCTAGTCCTTCTCGAAAACTTACATGCCATCCAGGGAACACTTGTGGTGTTCAAGGCATCCACATATTGCCTGAAGTACATCATCTTCTGAGTGAAAGACGTTCTTTAACACTGAGCTGCATGAAATAATATTTTTAAATGACCTGTCAGCTCTCTAAGTAGCACAAAGTCGTGAGAGCTTTATCATGGACGTCCAAGAAAGAGGAAAGGAATTAAGGCCTAAAGTCAAAGCATTTTCAAACTCAACAAAAGCAATTGATTAAATGGAGACACTTTAAGGACCTATATCAAAAAATGAAGTAGACATTGATGTAAGTTAAAAAATCTGAGATGATATCCTCTGAGAATTAAAAATACATCTTAAAATACTTTTTAAAAAATTTCCATTTCTCACAGGGAGATCAACACCCAATTGGAATTTTGTGATAACATTTGCAAAGTAAAAATGGAATTTCCATGAATTATGCACAGAATTCTTAACTACACATAGCCTGTGTCACTGCAGCCATTCTGACAACCCCCACATTTTGTCTCTCCCACCAAAAAAAGATTCATACCGATAAATATACCATAGCAAATTACAGGCAAGAAATATGCAGAAAATGCTTTTCCCGGTGTCTGAAACTGAAGCAGTAAAATTGCACATTGAATATGTTCAGATGAAAACTGCTAAATTCCCTTTGATTTTTGCAGTCGTTTATGCTGTCTGGAAACCTCAGACTGGCATTTCAAAGTAACATGTTAGAAGAAACTGATATTTTAGAATATTTCCTTCTGCATACTCTATGTCAGAATGGATTTGTTTTTGCAAGTGGCGAAAATTCCTATATGCAGAATTCTAACTTTGAAGGTGGAAAAGAAGGGATGGAAAATATCACATGCCTTAAATATATCTATCTATATCTTATCTCCCAGTTGTTTCTTCATAGCATGGCCCCAGGAAGATTGATTTTACTGCTACTAGAAATTATGTGAGGATAAAAGGCATTTTCAGTAAGAATAGCAGAGAATAAACAAAGCTCAGATATGTAAAGTGAGTGCCACTAATTCCACATAGAACATGACATGGGTAAACTGAGTTGTTCCCCTTCATTAAGTTACATTCAAGTTGAAGAAGTTTGCAGGACTTTGCTGTACATACAGGTCAAAATATTCTATATTTTTACCACACTGAACTCAAATTATTAAAAGATATGATGGTAAATAATGGCAACCTATCTGGGAGGCTAAGGGAGTATGAACTTTCCAGACTAACTAAAACTAGTTTCAAATCCCAACTTTGTCATTTACCTTTGAGCTAGCAGTTTAGTTAATTTCAATCTTATTTCTCACATTTTTTTATGTCTATTTGTTCATTATATGAAAGAACAAGAATTAAATTGTCATTAATTAAAATAAAAGAAAGAACTCAGCAAGATAACTGGCCTGAATATAGTTAATTCTCAGTAAATGTGATGTTTGTTTTTATTTGTTGTTATTACAAGACAAAATAAAACTTGTCATACTGGAAAATTGAAAATTCTAATTTCAAATTTTCCTAAATTTGTATAGCAAATTAATACTATTAGGAACCTGACAGAAAAAAGGGTTGCTATCCACAAATTTTAAAGAAGTGTGGAAATAATATTTTTAAGTGTGTTTATATTATGACAACTCTGCTTCATCCATTTCCCTGATTATTCATAAGCTTTGAACATTTCTTGTGAAAGCAAGTACTTGTCAGTCCTCCTAATGGCCTCCAAGGAGAAAGATGTCAAAAATTCATTTGAAGACTATTTTGGTGTTTAATCCTGCTGAGCCTGTGTCTCTATAATTTGACATTCAGTAGAAGCAATAAATGGTGATCATATCATCAAGAAATTGGATTCACCCCTCAAAATATTCCATTGAACCATTCTTTTCATATTGCTTATGTGAAAAATTTATACTCAGAAGGGTTATATATGTATATATGTGTCTATGTACCTGTGCATATGCATAAATGTTCAGAACACCAAGTCAGAATCTTCCAGTGGTCTAAAGTGGCATTGTCTCACAGAGCAGCCATATTTGCTAGGATTGTGTATTAAAGCTCACTTGTAATTCCACAGCATAGTGCATTTTATGTGTGTTGTATCCAGAAATTCCAGCCCTTTCTCTTACTCAGTTACATATAAATAGGGCAAGGCATATATGAAAAGCAAATCTTTACTTGGACACAAAGTTCAACTACTATTTTAGATTTTCAGTTCTCCCTACATTAGTCAAGACTCCTTTATTACAAGTATGAAAAACAATAGGAATAATAGGGAAAATGTTTTATAAGAAAATATAAGACAGAGCTATCTCCTGAACTCAAAGTTAGGGTGGCACTAAGGTCTCAAAAAAAATTTTTTTTTTAAATAAAAAAGTGGCGGGGGGGAGAAGGGATTGGACTCAAAAATTGGCTAGCCTTTAGAAACTTTGTACTTTACCTCTGTGTGTCTATTCTATTCTTTCATCCCTAAAGGTTGACTTCTTTTTCTTCTTCCTTTTTTTTTTTTTTTTTAAGAAGGGGATACGCAAGTTGAGAAAAAGTCTTGTTATGTAGCCCAGAATGGCCTTGAACTTACTATGTAGAACCAGGCTGGCCTCAAACTCTTAATCCTTCTTCTTCTACCTCCTGATTATAGACATGTACCGTCATATCAGCCTCCTAACTATATTTCTTGTTGTTGTTGTTAGGTGCCGTCCAGTCATGTCTGACTCATAGCGACCCTCATAGGGTTTTCAATGGCAGATTGTTTTGGAATTGCCTTGGGAGTGGGTTGCCACATCCTTCTCCCATTTTTGCAGGGCTGGGAATTGAACTCGCGACCTCAGAGACTGCAGAGCAGTGCTCTACCAACTGAGCTAAATCCCAGCCCAACTATATTTCTTAGAATATATATTTGTGGAAGAAGGCTGGCTTCCTTCTCCTGAGTTTAAGTCTCTCATATTCAAAGAATTTTAAAAAATGCTGTTGTTAGGTGCTGTAAGATTGGATCCAACTCATAACAACCCTAAGTATACTATAACAAAACACTACCCAACACTATGTCATTTACATGCTCTTTTTATGTTTGAGTCCATTGTGTTTCTTCTCAATTTGAGTCAAGCTACATCAGCAAAATGAAGTCCCAGGCTCTTTTTTCCATTCCTGTCATGAAAGTCGACTCTAATTTTAGGAGTCAACTCTTCCTCAGTCCTCTCTTGAATGCTTTCTATCCTGTGGTGTTCATTTTCTGGGACTATATTTGACAATGCTTCTTTGCTATTCATACAGTTTTCAATGGCTATTTGTTTCAGGAACTGGCTGCCAGGTCCTTCTTCCTAGTCTGTCTTGGTCTAGAATCTCAGCTAAAACCTATATACATTGGTGGCTCTGCTAATATCTAAAATACCAGTGGCATAGCTTATTAAGTGTCTCATATTCAAAGGATTTTTTAAAAAAATCAAGTCCTTTAAACAAGAATTTCTATTTTAAAAATTCAGTAGAGAGAAGAGAGAGAAGGAGAGAGCTCTCTCTCTCAGGAGAGAGAAGCTTGTGTCAAGTGTACAAGTAAATTCAATAGAGTCTGACACAGTAAAATTATGTAGTATAAGTATGATTCTCTAGGAGCTTTATTTTCATGTTTGTGATGAGTTAAATTAAGGGGTCATAATGAGCTAGTCCAGTATCATAAAGGATGTCTTGTCCTCTCCATCCACCTCACAATGCCTAAACAAGAGCTCCATGTCTCAGAACATTACAGGAGGCCCCATGTTTATCTCATATCCACTTTCAGATCATTCCCCACATGTTATTCCATATGTTTGTACCCTGGTCTTTTGTCATAGTTCTCTGTGAAAAGTATGCTGATTTGTGTTATCCCTTTCCAAACTAACTGTGGTTATTTTAAATCACATTTCTGTAATCTCTGACTATGCTGTTATTCTACTGTTTACAACATTCATAAGTACTAACCCTAGGCCAGCTATTAAAGTATTATTCAATGTGTTGTAGTGAATAGCTATACATATCCTCAGCTATAACTCACCAGGTCGAACATTTTACTTTCATTGAATAACATCTAAGCCATTATAAAAAATAGCCAGGCATGGTGGCATACATCTCTAATCCCTGAGACTCAGGAAACAGAGACAGAGGATCACTAGTTTGAGGCCAGAAGCACCTTGCATAATTTAGCAAAACCCTGTCGAAAGATAAAAAATAATAAAGAGGCTGAGGGTCCAGTATAGTCTTAGGGTGCTCATAAAGTATGTGCAAGGCCCCTGGGTTCAACTCTCCGGTACTGTGGCCCCCGCAAAATATATCAATATGCAAGTACATGTGCACACACCAGGTTTGGTGGGGATTAATGGGGCATAATGGCTTGTGGGAGGGAACAAATACTGAAGAAATTTCATCATTTTCTTCAAATATGT
Source organism: Pedetes capensis (assembly GCA_007922755.1). Classification (NCBI taxonomy): domain Eukaryota; kingdom Metazoa; phylum Chordata; class Mammalia; order Rodentia; family Pedetidae; genus Pedetes; species Pedetes capensis. The sequence goes on along the minus strand of VMDO01005805.1, from coordinate 102,435 downwards.
ATGCAGTTTACATTTTGAAATGGAAGAAAATAGACATATACTCATATAATCTAGGATCTCGAAGAGATTTTGAAAAACATAAGAATCAACAAAAGGGAGCATAATCATTGTCTATTGCATTGTCTATTTGAATGCAGTTTTACAAGTTTGAGCTTTTCATACTTAAAGTGTTATTAATTTTCTTAGAATACCATTTTCCTAAATCATGCATGGTTCCTACTGTCTACTTCAATCAGCTCCCCATTTAATATGAGCTGGCAGTCATGTGCAGTTTCAGCTAGTGAGATTCCCCAGAGGACTCTTAAGGACATCTGTTGCTAATCTCCATTCTATTCAAGTTCCCCAAAATTCACTCCCTTTCACTTCCTCTCACTTGTGGTAAATGATTTTACTTATAGCTTTCCTGGGGAGATAAAGGTCATCTAACATTATATCATTTTCAGTCTGTGTTTTTTATGATTCAAATATGAAATGTCCCCCAAATGCACCTGTGTTGAATACTTAGTCCCCAGTTGATGGTGCTATTTTTGGAGTTTCTGGAAACATTGTAGTGTGGAGCCTAGCTGGACATACTGGTAGTATATCCTTGAAGGTTATATCTTATCCCATTCCCCTCACTGTTGCTCTGTTTCCTGTTTGTCATGTGGTGAAGAAGCTTCTCCAGGGCACACCTTCCCACCACTGTGATGTTCTGCACAAGCACATGTGGTCATGCAACTGTGAACTGAGCTGTCTGAAGCTATGAGTCAAAATTAATCCTTCCTCCCTTAAGTTGTTTATACCCAGTATTTCTTCACAGTGACACAGTCATAACTAACACAGAGTTCCTGCTCCCACCACTTTCTAAATCTTCTGAGACATGTTCCATTCAGTATTTTATTCTTAATTTATTTTTTCCTATACAGTGAATATAATTCTATACACTGTAGGACTTTTCCATTTGATTCTTTAGGCTATTTACTACTCTATCTTTTCCCTTCTTTCACCTTCAGAATTCTTAATATAAATATCTATACTTATCCCCCATTTCCTCACTACCTACATCTTGGTTGGGCCATTGCCATTTGACTTTTACATAGACACTACTCTTAATTTGTTTTCACTTGGCAACTGTCAAGAAATATCTACTAACTATAATACTACTTGTGTTCAGGACATATATAAAGTACATATTAATTTAACATGGATATTGTTTTACAAAAAACTAACTCCTGAGAATCTTTTTCTTCAATTCTTTAAGCTTGAGAAAAATAGAACATGTTCTCTTTTTTGGTTTTTTATCTCCATCTCTGAGCACATGTCATTATAGTTGATTTTGTCTTCTTGAACTGCCCTTTGAAATCTTCTGTTTAATTCTTTGACTTTGTCTTATCTTCTTTTTACTTTAGCTGCTTAAAATTTAAGGGCAAGTTTCAGAGTCCTTTTTTGACATGTGATTTGGCCTTTCCTTTTTTCCTGTATTTTTAGTAATATTTCGTTTTCCTCATGGATGATGTCTTTGATGGCATGCAACAACTCATCTCATCTTTAATCATTGGTGTCTAATGCATCAAAGTTATGCATGTGCTGTTCTCTGAACTCATGTAGGATATACTCAAGGTCATATCTTGGCTCTCATATACTTTTTCTAATTTACTTCAGCTTCATTTTGAACCTGCGTACGAGCTGTTGATGGTCTGATCCACAATAAGCATCTCATCTTGTTCTGACTTGATGTGGAGCATTTCCATCACCTCTTTCCACAAATGTGGTCAGTTTGGTTTCTGGATGTTCCATCTTGTGAATTATATGTGTATAATTGTCATTTATGTTGGTGAAAAAATCTATTTGGAATGAAAATATCATTGATCTAACAAATTCCATCATGTGATTTCCAGCATTGTTTTTATCACCAAGGCCATATTCTCCAATTACTGAGACTTCTTTTTTTTTTTTCCTGACTTTTGCATTCTGGTCACAAGTAGTTATCAGTATATCCTGATTGCATGTGAGTCTATTTCAGATGACAGAATCTGGTAAAAATCTTCCCTGTCTTCATATGTAGCCTTAGTGATAGCTGCATAAATTTTAATAATAGTCATATTAACTGACATTCTTTGTAGGCATATGGATGTTATTCTATCATTGACAGCATTGTACTTCAGGACAAATTTTGAGATGTATTCTTTGATGAGAAATAAGTGGCAATAGTAAAGTATTCTACAGGTAATATATTAAACAAAGCAGAAATAATCAAAAGAAGATGTAAGAAATATACAGGTATTATTCCAAAAGAATTGGTGGATGACCAACCATTTCATGAGGTTGCATATGAACAGGAACCAATAGTACTGAAGGATGAGCTTGGAAGCTGCCCTGAAGGAAATGGTGAACCACAAGGTTTTAGGAACTGATGGAATACCAATAGAAATGTTTCAACAAAGAGTTGCAGCACTGGAGGTATTCACTTGTTTATGCCATGAGGTTTTGAAAGCAGCTACCTGTCCAACTGACTGGAAGAGATCCAAATTTGGGGCTATTCCCAAGAAAGGGGATCCAACTGAATTTGGAAATTATTGAACAATATCATTAATATCACACACAAGTAAAATTTTGCTAATGGTCATTCAAAAGTGACTGCAGCAGTATATAGATAGGGTACTGCCAGAAAATCAAGTTGTAGTCAGAAGAGGGTGTGCAACCATGGGCATCATTGCTGATGTCAGATAGATATTATCTGAAAGCAGAGAGTACCAGAAAGATGTCTATCTATGTTTTATTTACTTTGCAAAGGCCTTTGACTGTGTGGATCATAATAAATTATGGATAATATTGTGAAGAATGGGAATACCAGAGCATTTCATTTGTACTCATGAAGGATCTGTACATGGACCAGGAGGCAGCTATCCAAATACAACAAGGAAATAGTGCCTGGTTTAAAGTCAAGAAAGTTTTGCATCAGGACTGTAGCCTTTCACCATACCTCTTCAATCTCTGTGTTGAGCAAATAATCCAAGAAGCTGGACTTATGAAGACAAACACTGCTCATGATTGGGGTAGACTCATTAACTTGCATTATGCAGATGACACAACTCTGCTCCCTGAAAGTGAAGAGAATTTGAACCATTTTCTAATTAAGATTAGAAAACACAGCCCTCAGTATGGATTGCATCTCCATATCAATGAAACAAAAATCCTTACAACTGGGTCAGTAAGCAACTTCATGAAAAATGGAGAAAAGATGGATGTTGTCCAAGATTTTACTTTACTTGGTTCTACAAGTAGAACTTCTACTTGTAGCAGCAGTCAGGAAATTTAAAAAAATGCATTGTATTGGAAAAAGGTGTTGCAAAAGACCTCATTCAAGTGTTGAAAAGTAAATATATCACATTGAAGACAAAGGTGCCTCTGACTCATGTTCTGGTATTTTCAGTTGCATCATGTGGTTGTGGTTGTGAAAGCTGGACGATGAATAAGAAACACAGGAAAAGCAACTGTGCTTTGAATTATGGTGTTGGAGACAAATGTTACATATACCATGGACTGCCAAAAGAACTAACAGGAGTTTTCCCAGAAGAAGTTCAATCAGTGTGCTCCTTGGAAGCAAGGATGCCTAGGCTATGTCTTATGTTGAACATCTCAGGAGAAGGACATCATGTTTAGGAGAGTGTCAGGTCAACGATAAAAAGGAAGACCTTCAACTAGATGGATTGACAGAGTGTTTGCAACAATTGCCTAAACATAAATAACATCATTTGCATGGCACACAATCAAGGGTTGTTTTGTTCTGTTCTACATAAGGTCACTGATTTGGCCTTGATTTGCTGGCACCGAACAACAAGTTCCCAAGATGTTTTTAAAACGTTCCTTACATATAATTATTGTTTATTCATTTAATAACAATGTATTGCATAGTGAAGCCCAATAAGAAATTAGAATTTCTAACTAAGTTGTAATGTTCTACTAATATAGCAAGTAATTCTAAACACAAATCGAATGGAAATAATAAATATTGTTGCTCAGAAGAATTATTTTAATTAAATTGAAAGAGAACTGGAAGGATTAAAACTTTCTTCTGAGTCCTTTCCATACACTTGAGCCTATGGCTCCTCTTCCCATCCCTCTTACATTTGACCTTAGCCATTAATTATCCCCTACTACCCTTTGGAAAATCTCAGATCTCTAAACCAACAGCTATTAAAATGGAAAAACAATTCCTTTCTTGTTAGAATCAATTTTCTCACCTACCTCTGAAACTTAGCTGAACTTCAGATGACCCACTTGCTAAAGATCTAGAAAATCTCTGTCCTTCTTCCCAAATGAATGTCTTGACATTCTGAATAAAGGCTGAAACTTAATAATCCTTTTGTTGATTCTCTTTCACAAAACACACTGGACTTTATATTACCCGAGAGAGTGATGGCAGAGAGATGATAAATAGGCCTATTGAGAGCCCTGAGAATCTCAATATTAAAAAGCAAGGTAGAAGGGAAGAAACCTGGACAGGGATTTCAAGGGAGTGGGAGGGAAACCAAGGAAAAATGGTATCCTGTAAGCTAGCAGAAAAGAAACTGTCAGAAAGACAGCAACTGTTGACCCTTAACTGCTGCTGCTGCTGCTGCTGTTGTTGTTAGGTATCATCTAGTCGAATCCAACCCATAGCAGCCCTATGTACAGCAGATTGAAACACTTTTTGATTCTGTGCCAGGCACATGATCTTATTTATATTTTAAGCCCATTGTTGCAGACACTGTGTCAATCCATCTGGTGGAGGGTTTTCCCTTTTTTTGCTGACCTGCCACTCTCCTAAACATGATATATTTCTCCAGGGATTGATCTCTCCTGACTACATGTCCAAAATATGTAAGATGCAGTCTGGCCATTCTTGCTTCCAAGGAATACTCTGGTTACACTTATTTTTGGACAGATCTGTTGGTTCTTTTGGTAGTCCATGGTATATTCAACAGACGTCTCCAGCACCATTGTTCAAAAGCATCAATTCTTTTCCTGTCTCCCTTGTTCAATGTCCAGCTTTCACAACCATATGATGCAACTGAAAATACCATGGCATGATGCATATATGCCCAAAACCATATATGCTATAAGATACACCTTCCTCTTCAATGTGACATCTTTACTTTTCAATACTCTGCCATGGAGAAGTCAAATAAGAGGGAAACAAAGAAGTTTCCATTGTATTTTTATATTTATTCTGAATATGCACTCACATTGTACATCCTAAATCCAGAATATTATTCATGGCCAAAGTAGTAGTTTTGTAGAGTCCTAGAATAACAAAATCCTAAGAAATCATAGGACATATATTTTTCAACAACCATAGTTTTCCACTTGTGGAATGAACACCAAGTTTCCAAATTTGCAGTAGACAGTCTATAGGCTCACACCGATAGATGTGACTCCGGGGCCTCAGGAATAAATGTAACTTAAATTATAAGTATAATTGCATCTGTAATATCTTCTTTATCCCTCCTCCCTCCTGTAGTTCCTCCCTCCCTCGCTTCCTTCTTCCTTCCCTCTTTGCTTCCTCCCTCCCTCCCTCCCTTTCTACTTTCCTTCCTTCTCCTCTTCTTTTCTTTCTCTCTCTCTCTCTTTCTTTCTTTCTCTCTTTCTTTCTTTCTTTCTTTCTTTCTTCTTCCTATCTCTCTCTCTCTCTCTCTCTCTCTATTTCCCTCCCTTTTTCCTCCCCCTCTCATTTCTACTTTGGGGATTTCAACCTAGGGACTTGCACATCCTAGGCAAGTACACCACCACTAAGATGCATCTCCAACCCCACTCTTTATTACTACTACTACTACTACTACTACTACTACTATTATTATTATTATTATTATTATTACTACTATTTGAGATAAAGGCTCACTAAGTTGTGCAGAGTGTCTCTGGCCTCAAACACTTGACCCATCTACCTTACCAAGTAGCTGGGATTACAAATGTGTGCCACAGTACACAGTTTAACTATGTTGTTGTTGGTTGTTAGGTGCCCTCGAGTCGGTGTCCGACTCATAGCGACCCTCATAGGGTTTTCAATGGCTGACTGTTTCGGGATTGCCTTGGGAGTGGATTGCCAGGCCCTTCTCCCATTTTTGTGGTGCTGGGAATTGAACTAAGGATATCAGAGACTGCAGTGCAGCATTCTACCAACTGAGCTAAATCCCAGCCCAGTTTAACCATAATATCTTACAATTACAATATATAAATTATTTTTAAATAATTTTAAAGATCTGTGTCATTAATAAAGTATACATTCATGATAGTTGTATATTACTGCATATTTTCTTAAACACAATATGTTGTTGTTGTTGTTAGGTGCTGCTAAGTCAGTATCCAACTCATAGCGACCCTACATACAACAAAGGAAACACTATTGTGAGTACTTCTCTGCTGTTCATAGGGTTTTCAATGGCGGACTGATTTTTGGGAGTGGGTTGCTGGGTCCATCTCCCAAAACACAATATAGCACAGCATTATATCAGTCTGTACAACGTTGTGACATTAACTAGAGGTTTATATAATTTTAAAAACACTCTGGCTGTGACATCTGTCACCCCATTGATCGCCAGGGTTGATTCGGCTGATCTGGCTGGCTAGGCGGGTGTCCCCGTCCTCCCTCACAGATCCATGTGTGTCCCTCCCGAAGCTGCGCACTCTGCTGAAGAGGACCACCATCCCCGATAGATGGAGGACCATTCTTTGGTCAAGGGTATGCTAGTAGCTGCGCTCCCCTGCTAGAACCTCCAAACACTATAAAATGTGAAAGACACTAAACTCTGTTGCCTTGATTTCTGTTGCTAAGAATATGAAGGATCTATATTTTCCTGTGTGAAAGTAGTGGAAATGGAATATAATTTATTCTTAAATTACTTTTATTATACAATATTTGATATATGCCCCAAACTATATATGCTATTAGGAGATGATTTACTCTTATAAATGGGAAGAATGAAATATATGGGTCATTTTGATTCCAACTCACACATATTACTTCTTAGAAGTTTCTTTATAGGACATAGAAATATAGGGTCTAAGAACCAGACATATTGAACAATAGATTGTATGAATCTTACCTACTTTTGACACTCAGAAATGGCATAAAGGCAAATCATCAGCAATTTTACATATTACTGTATACTTTTAATTTTATAAATGGGACAATGCTATCAAACTTTATGAACAATTCATGATTTTTCTGTGTTTTCTGTAGACGTTTCTTGAATTTTTATTACTAAAATGTTCTAAAAAATATTCAATGGCCTTGAAGGCCAATGCCATAAAGGATGCAATGGAATAGGTTTTTACTGGGACTTGTTTTTAATAAAGTCTTCAAGAGACAGTCCTTGTGCCCCAGAAGAACTAAGAAAGGTATTTTTGTGGGTGTGTATGGTGATAATTAAATGTTGTCTCCTGTATACTTGTAGAAGTAATAATAAGTTGGTTATCAATGTAGTTTCTCTTTGTTTTTAGACGCAGCTTTTATTTAACTTCTTGTGTTGATTGTCATACTTACATAGAATTTGTTGAGGATCACTTTATAAGCCTTTTTTCATACAATTAAAGCTTTATAAGAAAATGAATTCCAATACAAGTAACTTTAAAATGCATTTATGCATTCTGTAACATAGCAATGTAGTTCTTTTAAACTAGTGTACCAAAATCAGTTTAGTAATGTGAATATTTTATCTAGATATCTGAAAAAAGAAAGGGGCAGGAGAAGCATAACATGGCTAGCTTCTCTTTATCTTTTTTCCTGCTTCTGAACATTAGCTCTAGTCGTGATCTCCATAATGAAAAGTTCAATGAAAATTCCTTTTCCTCAATTTTAGAGTGATAATAAATGGCACCTGAGTTCTGAGGAAGATTATCCAAATTCCCAACTAATTGTTTTGTTTTGCTTTGCTTTTAGATAGTGCAGGCACATGGTAGATAGTAAGTAAATATTTCTTTGAGTTTTAATAAAATTTGTTTATTTTATTCTCGATGCATTTAGTCTTGAACTTTCATGAGAAAGGAGGTAAAGATCCCTTTCTTTTGTTTTCTGAAGTAGCTTCCCTTCCTGGAAGCCTTAGTGATGAAACATCTGTTTCTTCCCTTCTATTTTTTTCTAGTCAAGGTAGAGCTTAACATTTTATCACTGATTACTGTATGGTTTAAATTTGGGAATAATCTGATGATTCATGACTTCTTAATAATTTCAATAGAAGAAGATCTCTTTCCAATCTGTTAGGATTTTTAGTTTAATTTTGTTTTAATCAACTGGGTAAAATCAGGATGAAATTTAAACCCTGAACTCCCTGGATTATGTTTCCTAAGATTTACCTCCAAATGTATGAACTATGTACTTTGGTGGGATCTGCTAGGAGGTTATCTGCTAGGAATGTGCATTTCTTTTTGCCTCCCTTTCTTCATTCCTTCCTTTCTTTTTCTGGGACTAGGGCACTGAACCCAGAGTCCCACACATACTTTGCAAGTGCTGTACCACTGGGCTGCATCCCCAGCCCCTTTTTCTTTCTTTTCTTTCTTTTTTTTTTTCTGTCCTAAAATAGGGCCCCATTATGTAATGCAGGCAGCTTCTGGCCTTGAACTTGCAATTCCCATGCATCTGCCTCCCAAGACACTGGAATTACAGGTGTGTACGACTGCAACCAGTGCAATAAATATTTCATCTGAAATGTTCTGTTCACTTCAGGCTGGACATGGAACATCTTGTTCTTCATATAGAATTTCATAAAGTCTCTTTTTCTCGATAGGAAGAAAAGAGATCATTGACATTTTATAATAAATTGGTTTAATTTAATTGATTATTACTGTTTACAACTTAACTTCTATCCTTATTGTATTAATCATAAAGATCTTTTTAAACTCCACAAAAGAACAATATAAATTTTAATATTTATATGAAACATGAACTTAATAAACAAGATTTCAGCTTTTCTGCATCCGAGTAATCATTTTCCTAATGTAAATAAATGACAAGCAGTCTTGTAGATCTTAAAGAGTAAAAACCATTATAGAACGATCCTTGATAAGAAAATTTTCCAGCTGCTTTCCTAAAATATTACCATTGAATGTTCTCATCATTGAGATTCTCCTCTCAGTTCAAACCAATGTAGTTTTCTTTAAAATAAAAACAAGAATTTATTTGAAGTTTAAGAAATTATTATTGGGAAAAGATATTGTTGATGTAGAGGAAACAACAAGTAAATTTCTGCAATGACATAATGATTCAATATATATTAATATGTTATATATTATATAAATTAAACATAAGGATTAGACTTTAACATTATGTACAATATGTTTTGACTCTTAGAAAAATACGTAAATAATCAGAAACAATTGAGTGAAAACAGTCAAACTGAGCTTGTGAAGGCAGCTCTAACCCAAGGGGATATTAAAAAGGGCATATATACAAAGTTGTACATTTTCAGGTAAGAAGATTCCTCCGTTTTAACACATCAACATGTTTGGTCCAGGGCAAGGCAAGAGGATTATACAATTTTTTTCCCTCATAAACAAATATCTTGTTGTTTTACTTCTACAGCAATTTTTTTGGTTTTGTATATGTTTGAAATGGAAAAGAAAGATTTCTAGTGTAATCATGAATGCAGGGGAACCATTTTTTTCCTAGAAGCATAGAATGTTATTAGTTTCATGTTTGGCTTAGAGATCCCAGAAATGGCCACTTCTTGGTGCAGGAGTGAACAGTGTCTCCTTAGTTTGTTTGAATGTGGATTATTTTTGTTATTTATAGAAGATAAAAATTAAATAGGGTGCAGTGGCACATGTCTGTAGTCCTAGCAACTCATGCTGCAGAGACAAGAGGATTGTGAGTTCAAGGCCAAAGGTGGCCAGGTAATTTAGCAAGACTCTGACTCAAAATGAAAAAATGAAAAATGGGCTGGGGGTGCAGCTCAGTGGTAGAGTATTTACAAAGTATGTGTGAGACCCCATGTTCAACCCTCAAGCATTGCAAAATTAATAATAATAATAATAATAATAATAATAATAATTATTATTATTATTATTATTATTATAAATCTTTAGGAAATTTTCCATTAGTAATGGAGGTTTCATCTTTTTCTGTTGTTACTTCAGTGAAATTTCTCAGAATGACTTGTGGTATTAACTCTATATTAATCAGATCATGAATTTTATGAAGGTTTTCTTTAATAGAAATCTCATTCTGTTTTTTATCCAATCCAATGAAACATCAAACTAGATAATCAGCAAGCAATTACTGGAAACCTGTTTATAACTGATGAACTCTAAGTATGATTTCCAAACAATAAAATTTTAATACATTAAGGAGATAATACAAAATAGCCTGAAGATATTGGTGAGCATGTAAGAGAATCTATGCAAATTATGCAAATTCTATCTATTTTAAGTGCTATGTTATGTGATATAAGTGTATGACCATATGGTACAAAACCATAATCAGAACTTGTGTTCTAGTAATTCTTTACTATTGTTGTTCCATTATTGGGTATGAGATACCATCTGAGAAAAATGGTTATAGTGATGCAGTGATGAAATTTTCAGGATATTTTAATAGTATGTGGGGATAGCAAACAGATACCTGAAATTGGATTTGTCCCCCAGAACCTAATATATAAACTTATTTGGAAACTCAAATGCAACAAAAATAACAAAAATTGGAATGCTTCTGCTCAGGCCTTTATATTCTTGGACCATTATAAATAATTTTCTCATTTTTCCTACATTAGTAATAAACATATCATGTAACATTTGAGAGACTGGTGATAGAAATAATCCAATATGATTTTACAGATACAATGAGTTTGCTTCCAACATGAGGATTTGGGTAGACAATTAAAGTATTTGAAGACATTTCAGGTTATGGTAATTAAATGTTTCACAAAACAGAATTCAGGAAAAAATATGGTGTATTTGTAGGACTAGGAGATTCTTACATTTAAGCAAAGTATATATTGTGGATTAGGAGATAGGAGGAATCACCAGTGCAAAGAAGCCAAGATTATGGAAGGATTAGAAAATCAAACAGTCTAGGCAGCATGGATTGCGTGAATTGTTTACACACTCCTTACTCCTGAAGTAGGAATGTGCAGAGTCCAATATAAGGTGATTATGATGTCTAAATATTTTTACAAAATTGTTATGAATAACAGATTGTTATACTTTGTGATGACTATGTTTTGACATTTTTCTACAATTTGAGTTTCTTTGTTTCTAATCACTCAACACATAGAAACAACTTCAATAACATCTTCCCTTTCTCCTCCTCCTGTAGACATTTTCTACAGTAGCTCTATATGTGAATGCAAACTATAGAAACATTTACAGACATAAGTTTTGGATGTTTATTCCACAGTGGTTTCAAGGAAATACTTGTCTTGTTCAACTGAAGTAGAAGCTACAATAATGTATTTCCCATATTTCAAGGCAGTTACTATCAGATGATGGAATAAATTTAAAAATTCTGATGTACTGGTTATTTAACATTTAGCACATATAAATACAAATGTCAAGTAATTATAGCATCTTATCAATTCCTACTAACGTATTACTGGTAATTGTTTAGAGAAGAGATAGTCACATTAATTTGTGGATATATAGTGAAATCAATGTAAAAAAGCCTTGGAAAGAGATTCATATGAGGGTATAATATTCCAACTACTACATACTACTAAATACTAAATACTAAATAAATTTAGAAGCCCATGATGTTTTCATTATTCAGAGTCTCATTCATGTATGAAATTTCTCTTCAATTCATCTTCCTCTTTCCTCCAAGCACTCATTTATTTTCTTTGTTCACTTGCCCTCTCTGGAGTTCTACAGTGAAAATGTCATTTTTTCATTTTTATAGTAATTTAACAAATGTTTATTGATTGTGAAGTTGATGGACTTGAGATGAGATATTTATGGGTTCAAATTCTGACTAGACAATGTAGCAGCTATGCACTTCTAAGTGATTTTTCTATTCTATGACCATGATTTCTCTCTTCCCTCCATCCTTCTCAAATATTGTTATGTGTCTAACAAGCATGTACAGCAAGCAATAATTTTATGGAAGATTATTTGAACATTCTTTGTAGTTTGTACAAAATAGAATGATGAATGCTTATCTTGCTTAAAAGTGAACTTTCTAAACCTAAAACGGAAAGCTAGGGAGCACATATGAGCTCAATTTCACAGCCAATCAGCAGATATTTATAGTTAATCACATCTTTTAAGGCATCAGAACCTGTCCACTAAGGGCCTACTCATAAATCTTTGATGCCTTCAAAAATCTTGAGTTTTTTTCATCTCCCTTCTCCCCCTCCCAAGCAATGTTCAGCCTGGTCAGGAATATATGATTGGTACAACTTTAACACCCTCTTTGTAACATCAGGGACACCTTTGAGTATGTATAGAAATATATACTGATTAAGAGCACATCATGAAGTAGATATTATAAAATACAGAGTCAGGTGAATAGGGAAGAAATTATAATTCTGTAACATAACTGGAGTTTTTATAGCCCCTAGTATAGTGGCAAGTTTTTTGGCACATTCTAGGCTGTTCAAAGAAGTATAAGAATTCTAGAAGACTCCTAAAGGAAAACACTGCATTAAAGTGAACTGAAAATGAACATGTAATGTACTCTCTTTGGAGGAACAAGACTCAATCTTTGTATCAAGAAAGATGTGGAAATACCAAGTATGAGGCTGAAGAAGGAGCTGGAATAAATTTCCATGTTACTTGCTGGTCTGTACAAAGTGAGGGAGAAGAGATACTGAGTTAAGTGGATTAGTGAATGGATGTCATACATTGCCTATTACTCTTCCTCTCTTCTTGAATTGTTACCACTCTATTTTACTTTGTGCCACTTGTTATTTATTTCCTACCCCTACCCTCTGTAGCACAGCCATCACAAATAAGATGGTCTATTAATATAAGCTTGAAGGACACCCAGAAAATTGGCTCTGACTGAAAATACCTCTGCTGGAATTCTATCTTCTATCTTTAGTGAGTGAAATGGGTTACTAAGCAAACTCCTTCATGATGCAATTCTGCTGGGACAGTTAAAATGTAATTACACTAAAGCAAAGTAGCATTTATATAGCTTTCCATTTTATAAAGTACTTCCCATTTCTTGTATTACTTGACACAACAGTTCTGGATTATTATTTCCATTTGGTAGATGAGAGAAGATCCCAGAATGATTAAGTAACTTGTTGAAAGTCATGCAAATAAAACACAGTAGAACCAGGACAAAAATAAAGAATATATTATTAAAAGTACTGGCCTATTTATGAAATCAGTCAAAAATATGTATTTAATATCAATTATCAAACCTGTGCTAGGATCTAGAATGGAGCAAAGTACAAGGATATATATAATATACTAAAAAGTTATACAGCCAAATAGTAGAGAAGCATATTGCATATATTGATGAAAAAGATGTTTCCTATTAAAAAGAAAAAGGGGAAAATGAAGATAGGAAGTAAGGGATAAAGACAGGAAGGGAGGGAAGAGAAGGAAACAAAAAAATTTGTTTAATTGTGAAGGATAGGAAACATAGAGAAATTAAAATAGATTATCAGGTCAAAGTGATAGAAATACTAGAGAAGTTAAGGAAATTTAGGACCAGAATAGACTCTGACTGGGTTCCTAAAGTGACTCAGGAGATGACAAACTTTTTAGAGCAAGATGAGTTCTAACCTGGAATTTGAAGAACTTTCCAAGCTGATGGAAGAGGGATGTACTCCCCATTCCACAATGGTGTTGAAATCTTTAGACATAGACAAAAAATAACCTTGTTTTAGGATGAAGACAAAGGGAACATAGTAACTAGAGGTTGCATTGAAGTGAATGAACAACACCAATGGTGTTTCATAATGTAGCCAGTGATTACACATGAGCTGTGCCTCAAAGGAGATCAGGAAATACAGATGCCAGAAACTGGACCAAATTTATCCCCAACAATGACCTATTCCAACATGAGCAAATTGTCTTTAAATAGTACAATTAACTTTTCCATATCAGTGTGTAAATGAGATCAAGAATTAAAAAGAATAAAAATTGTATTTTATTGTGATGGTTAACCTTCATTGTCAACTTGACTGGATTTAACTCACCTAGAAGATTGGTGAGGCACACTGGGTGTTTCTTTGTAGGTGTTTCCAGAGACAATCAACTGAAGGGAGGAGATCTGCCCTGAAAGTGGATGGCACCATCCTATGTGTTGGGGGCCCCATATAAAATAAAAAGGGAACATAGAAAAAGCAAGCAAATCACAGGCATTCCCTGTCTTCTGCTTCCCAGCCCATGGTGATGTGAACTGCTCTGCTCTTCAAGGGCCTCTCCAACATGATGGACTAACACCCCTGAAAACATAGGCCAAAATAAATCCTTCCTTCCTTAAGCTATAGTGTAAGGTATTTTTTTCACAATTATGAGAAAAGTAATATATTTTCTCAATTAATTGAATCAAAACATTTAATAAAAATTATGAAACATTTTCATACTTAATGTCGAAACACCAACTCATTTACTAGTAAGAAAAGTATGTTCTCTGTCACTAGTATTATTGAAGCCTACAGCCTTAGCCTTGTGGCATCAGATACCATCAGATCTCAGAAGCTAAGCACATTTGGACCTTGTTGTTATTTGAATGGGAGACCACCTTGGAACAACAGATACTGTAGACTTGGGAGAAGGACCTGACAACCAACTCCCAAAAATCAATCTGCCATTGAGAACCCTATGAATAGCAGAGAAGCACTGACAATAGTGTTTCGCCTATTGTATGTAGGGTCACTTTCAGATACTGACTTGACAGCACCTAACAGCAACAATATTATTATTAAATATTGTTTTGAAAGTTCTATAAAATGTCATAAGGAAAGAATATAGAAATGAGATTACACATGACACCATGATTGGAGGAAGACTCATTAACAACCTGCATTATGCACATGACACAACTCTGCTTGCTGAAAGTGAAGAGGATTGGAAATCTTTACTAACGAAGATCAAAGAACAGAGCCTTCAGTATGGATTGTGCCTCAACATCAACAAAACAAAAATCCTTACAACTGGATTAGTGTACAACTTCATGATAAATGGAGAAAAGATTAAAGTTGTCCAAGATTTTGTTTTACTTGTTTCTACAATCAACAACCACATGTCACATTGAAGACAAAAATTTACCTGACTCATGCCATGGTATCTTCAGTCATGTCATATGGTTATGAAAACTGGATGTTGAATAAGGGAGACAGGAGAAGAAGTGGTGCTTTTGAATTATGGTGTTGGAGATGAGTATTGAATATACCACAGACTGCCAAAAGAACTAAGAGATCTGCCCTAGATGAAGTGCCATCAGAGTGCCCATTGGAAGCAAGGATGATTAGACTACATCTTTTATATTTTGGATGGGTAGTCAGGAGAGATGGGTTTCTGGAGAAGGAAATCATGTTTGGGAGAGTGGCAGGTCAATGAAAAAAGGAAAACTCTTAACTACATGGATTGACACAGTGTGTACAACAATGGGCTTAAACATAAATAACATGATGTGCCTGACACAGAATTGGAGAGTGTTTTGTTCTGTTGTACTTAGGGTCACTATGAGTTGGACCCAACTCAATGGCACACAACAACATCAGACATCTTTCTGGTAATATCTGTTTTAGCTAATATCCATCTGACATCAACAATGATGTCCCTGGTTCCATGCCCTCTTCTGAATCCAGCTTGATCTTCCACCAGTTCCCTGTCTGTATACTGCCTCAGTCACTTTTGAGTGATCTTTAGCAAACTTTTACTTGTGTGTGCTATTAATGATATCATTCGATAATTTCCACATTCAATTGGGTCCACTTTCTTGGGAATAGGCACAAAAATGGATATCTTCAAGTCAGTTGGCCAGGTAGCTGTTTTCCAAATCTGTTGACATAGACAAGTTAGCATCTCTAGTGCTGCATGTGTTTGTTGAAACATCTCTATTGGTATTCCATCAATTTCTGGAGCCTTGTGTTTTGCCAATGCCTTCAAGGCAGCTTCCACTTTTTCCTTCAGTACCATTAGGTCCTGATCATATGCAACCTGTTAAAATGATTGGTTATCCATCAATTCTTTTTGGCATATTACTCTGTGTATTCCTTCCATCCTCTTTTGATATTTCCTGCATCATTTAATATTTTCCCTGGAGAATCCTTCACTATTGCCACTTGAGGCTTGAATTTTTTCTTCAATTCTTTAAGCTTGAGAAAAACAGAGCATGTGGTTCCCTTTTAGTTTTCCATCTCCGTCTCTTTGCACATGTCATTATAATATTTGGTTTTGTCTTCTTGAGCTGCCTTTTGAAATCTTCTATTTAGTGCTTTAACTTCATCATGTCTTCCATTTATTTTAGCTGCTCAATGTTCAAGGTCAATCTCAAAGTCTTGTTTGACATGTGATTTGGTCTTTTTGTTGGTCTTTTTAATAATATTTTTCTTTCCTCATGAATGATGTCTTTGATGTCATGCCACAACTTGTCTGGCCTTCAATCATTAATGCCTAACACATCAATCCTGTTCTTGAGTTGGTCTCCTAACTCAGGTGGGATATACTCAAGATCATAGCTTGGCCCTCATACACTTGTTCTAATTTCCTTAATTTTCATTTTGAACCTACATATTAACAATTGATTGTCTAATCCACAATTAGCACTTGGTCTCATTCAGACAATTGATATTGAGCTTTTCTATCATCTCTTTCCAAAAATGTAGTCAGTTTGTGTCCTGTATGTTCCATCTGGTGAATTCCATGTGTATAGTCAACATTTATGTTGGTGGAAAAATGCTATGAAAAGGCCATTGGTCTGATAAAATTCTATCAGGCAATCTCCAGCATCATTTCTGTCACCAAGGCCATATTTTCCAACTACTAAGCCTTCTTTGTTTCCAACTTTTATATTCTGGTCACCAGTAATTATCAGTACATCCTGACTGCATGTTCCATCTATTTCAGACTGCGGGAACTGTAAAAATCTCCCTTATCTCCATTTGTGGCCTTAATTATTGGTGCATAAATTTGAATAATAGTCCTATTAACTGGCCTTCCTTGTAGGCATATTGATATTATTCTATCACTGACAGCATTGTACTTCAGGACAGATCTTGAGATATCTTTTTAAATGATGAATGCAATCCCATTTCTCTCTAATCTTCCAGGCATAGAAGACTATATGATTATCTGCTTCAAAATGGCACATTCCAGTCCATTTTAGTTTACTGATGCCTAGAATGTCAATATTTATGCACTCTATTTCCCTTTTGGCTATTTTTAATTTTCATAGATTCACTCTCTATATATTCTACTTTGCAATTATTAATGGATGTTTATCATAGTTCCTTCTCATTTTGAGCCATGCCACATCAGCAAATGGAGGTTCCAGGGGATTTACTCCATTCTCATCATTAAGGTAGACTTTTCTTTGAGGAGGCGACTCTTCCCAAGTCATCTTTTGAGTGCTTTATAACCTAGGGCCTCATTTTTTTGCACTATATCTGACAGTGTTTCTCTGCTATTCATAGGGTTTTCAGAGGCTAATCATTTCGGAAGTAGGTTATCCACATCCTTCTCCCTAGTTTGTCTTAGTCCAGAATCTCTGCTAAAACCTGTCCACCAAAGGTGACTCTGATAGTGTCTGTAATACCAGTGGCATAGCTTTTAGCATTACAGCAAAATACAAGTTCCCACAATACAGCAAACTGATGGACACATGGGGGGAAAAGATGTTAGGTATAGTAAAACAGTTCCTACCCAGACTGGTGAATATGTACACATAGAAAAATCAATATATGTCACATTATGCAAAAAAACATGATTAAAGACCTAATATAAATAGAAAAATTATTAATGTTAAAATATTGATAATCTTTATGACTTTCTGTAAAAATCCCTTCTTCATTAAAACAGTGATTAAATATTTGATGAACTAAAAACATAAGTGAATTAATTAATTATACATATGTCTAGTTTAACTTAGTCATGTACCTGTCTACCACATACATATGCACATATACACATATAGTGTTGTATTTACTATATGCAACCACTGATATTCTCAAATTTGCCTTTTGTATTATTTCATATAAATAGAATCATATACCATATACCCTTTGATATCTGGTATGTTTCATTGAACATAATGCTTTTATAGTTTAACCACTGTTGTATATACCAAGAGTTTCTTACTTTCTATTGCTGAGTAGTATTTCATAGTATGGATTGATCACTCATTTATGCATTGTGCTAGGTGAAATTCTATGAACATCCCCGAATTGCCCTCACTAGGAGTTGCCCTCATTCTCCTCTTTGAGAATGAGTAGAAGCTGTATACTTGATGAGAGTTCACCTCTACAATTATGTTACATTATATGGCAAAAAGGAATGAGCTCACATGACTAGTGGAAACACAACCCTTTGAAAGAAGAGAGTGTTTAATGGTTGGCCCACACAAGAGAAGCCAGAAGTTTAAACACAAAGAGAATTTACTTACAGTTCACATCTTTAAAGATAAGAATGAGCATCAGCCATGGAATGAGAGTGCCTGTCACAGGTGGAGAGCAACTCCAAGTAAACAGCTAGCTAAGCAGCAAAACCTACAATCCTACAACTACTAGAAATTGAATTTTCCTAATCTGAATAAACTTGGAAGCAGCTTCTTTCCCAGAGCCTTCAGGCCAGAGCCTGTTCTGGCCATCACCTTGATTTTGGCCTTGTAAAAACTTAAGCTAAAAAGGAGAGCTTAGTCTGCTTGGACTTCTTGTCTAAAGAACAATAAACTAATATATGGGTGCTGTAAGCCACTGAGTTTGTGGTAGTTAATTGTGCAGCAGTAGAAAACTAATACACCTGTTCACCTGTTACTGAACACTTGAGTTGCTGTGTTTGGACTATTGTACATAAAACTACAATGACCATTAATGTCTATGTCTTTGTACACACACATACTTTTATTTGTTTTGGGTAGATGTATAGAAATAGAATTGTTGATTATGCTGTAGGTGTATGTGTCTTTTTAAAAAATGGTCAAACATTTTGAAAAATATTTTAACTTTTTTATATCCCCATCTGCAATGCAGGAGAGTTCCAGTTTTCCCACATTTTGACAATGCTTTGTGTTTTCAATGTTTATAATGATACACTTTTTATGAGTGTGTGATAGGATCACCATGAAAGTGTAGGGAAGACAAATTTTTACTTCTACACACTTAGAATGTCCAACTGGATTTGAGACTTAAAAGGGAATAAAGTTCTCCAGAGAAAATCTATAAAAATATACAGACTTTTAACGTGGACCTGGAACATCCCATCGAACAAAGAAGACCCATAGAAACAGAGCTGAATGCTTACATGTACACTAAATGGGACAAAAAGGAGTAAAATGTGAAAATGTGACAAAACTGTGAGACCTGACAGTTAATGAAGGGTTAGTTTATCAAGGTTTGTTTGTATAGATTTTCCTCCATTTCAATTTTAATTTTCTGTCTTTAGTGATAAGAATATCTTTCTTATTCTTGATACAGGAGGATGTTTTTCACATGAGAGTTTCATCTCAGGCTTTCAGGAAGAAAAGGGAAGGTTGGAGGATCCTTCATGTGTCTGCTACTCTCTTTAGTGCTTTGAACTCAAAATAATCCTTATGCCAAAATGGCTTTTTTTTTTTTTTTTTGCGTACTGTGAATTGAACCCAGGGCCACATGCTTGCATGCTTTGCAAGTGCCGTACCACTGAGTTGCACCCTCAGCCCATGTATGGTTTTATTTGTTTGTTTGTTTGTTTGTTAATTTTTGAAACAGGTTCTTGCTAAGTTATGCAGACTGCCTCTGGTCTCTAACCTGTGATTCTCCTGCATCTGTCTCCAGATTTGCTGGGATTACAGGCATGCACTCCCATGCCCAGCTCAAAATGGCATATTTTAAGTTAGCATATTCTTCCACCTTTCAAAATAATCATTAACAAGCATTATTTTCTGCATTTTTATGTGCTTACTGAACATTTGTATCTCTTCTGCAAATGTAATTCAATGACTCTATATTGTTCGGATTGGGAGTTTAGCTCATTTGGTAGAGTACTTCTCTGTGCACTCACTCTGTGGCCCTGATTTCAATCCCCAGCACTGCAAAAATGGGAGAAGGACCTTGCAGCCCACTCCCAGAACGATCAGCCACTGAAAACCCTATGAATAGCAGAGAAGCACTGACATGGTGTCAGGCAAGGCTCAGTATCAGGAAATGTTTCATTCTGTTGTACATAGAGTCACTCTGAGTCAGATTCAATTTGAGGGCACCTAACAACAGCAAAATATTATTAAGTTATAATAATTCATTTATATCAATGGAGTATATGACCTTTGTAAGATAGATATCGTGAATATAATTTACTGTTCTTTACCTTGTCTTTTCATTTTTCTAAATCCTTCCAAAAGCAGAACTTAAAAATATTTTAACAAATTTGAATTTGTTATTTTTTTAAACTTAATATTTTGGTGTACCCTGACTTGGAGATCTTTTCTAACCCTGAAATTGGGAAGACTTTGTCTGATATCCTTTTCAAAAATAATTGATAATTTTTGTTTTTTACATATGATATAATTTGGGTGAAATTTAGTATCCTCTATTAGATATCATGGTCAGGATTCTAAGATACCTCTCAAGATATCACATCTCTCTAGGGTATGTCCATAGGTAATCCTTGGATCTGTGAATATGATGTATTTTTTCCCTCTTATTATGTGACAATTGAGTTGAAAATAGAGAAATTATCCAGTGCACCCAGCCTGATCACATGAATGCTTTCAAACCAAAGATTTCTCTTGTAGAAGATGAGGAAGTCAGAGAGATTTACAGTATGAGGTTCTCCTTAGCCAAGTTGGAAAGGGCTATAGATTAAGGAATAAAACCAGCTTTTAAGAAGAACTCATGGAGTTAACTTCTTCCTACCTTTCAGAAAAGGAATCTAAGATTCCAAGAGATTAATGAATTTTTTCCACTGTCACAGAACTATTAGAAAAAATATTGATTTAAATTTCAAAATTATTTCTTCAAGTAATGTTTTTCCATTCTGCTACATTATCTCCCACATGTTTAATTTCTCAATTCTGATGTATGAATTGTAAACCTTACGGTCTAAACATTCCTAAATGCCTTATAAGATCACACTATTACACAGTGCAATGAAATACTGAACAAATATTTGGATACTTGAGAAAGACTGAATAAGAAGGATCTAAAAACTCTATCAAATTTCTACTGCTGCATTGTTTCCACCTGATATTGCAAATCCTCTATTGGAATACGAAGTAAAGATGTTCAGTGGTCTTGTGGTACCAATATATTTGTATATGAATGGCTCTCAACAATTGAAATAATTTGAGTAGAGTTTTGAAACTCATCTGTGAAAATCAAGTTTCATCAGAATGAAGTTAGTTGTGGCAAAAGACCTATTTGTAGTTCATTCAGATAGCTAGAACCTAATGTTATATATTAAAAAATTAACATTCCAAGAAAGAAAAATCTTATCTATTTCAATTTCATTGTAGTTTTGTTTTATATTTTGTAAAAACAAATAATAGTTCATTTGTTTCATGGTTGATATCTGGTGACAAAAGTTAAAATATTGCTAATATGTGATGTGACTAATTGCTTCTGATTTATTAATTACTTGAAAATTAGTTTAGAAGGAGTTCATTAAGCTTTGGTAAGAAGTTCAATCTCTGGATCATTCTTTTGGTTTTGAAAATTAGGAGACACATTTCCATCTCTCTTTTAGTCATTTGCTAAAAAATGCTGTCACTGTTGAAAACTATTTGAATATGTTTTTATTTAGTTTTTTTAGGTCAAAATGTAATGAGCTGATACACAAAAGTTAAACTTACAGATCTGTACAATGGAGTGTATTTCTTGTTTTGATGGTGTATTTCTCAGAACTTGTAGTCTTCATGAAAAATATCCTGTAACAGTATTTTTAGAATAACATCTCTAGCAACCTCTTAAAATTTTAGTGGGAATGTACTATTATGTAGTTTTATTGACATTAATTACATTTGCAACCACATTTTTCCTATGAAAGTCAAATTCAGAGTACCTCAAATTGATACAGTTTGATTAGTCTCTTTGGGAATACTTTATAGGGGTTAGGTCATACCAAGGCAGGAAATTTCTCTAGGGATAAAATTAGTTTGACTTACATAGAAAATGTCATGAAGAAGAATTTGTTATTAAAACAAAGATATTGTTTAGAAGAAGCAGTGGCTTAGAAAACTAGTGGGAGAATTATGTACCAAGACATGAAATTTTAGGAGCTACTTTGTGATGTTCATGAAATAAACAAAAATATGTACTTTCTCTTATTCCATCACTTTCTTTTTCTTCTTTGTTATGTTATCTGATATTCTATTTATACTATTAAAAGAATGAAATACAGGATGCAAATTAGATTGCCAGGGATGAAAATGTGTTTTTTAATAAATAAACTCAATTTATTCTCCTAGGGTCTGAGTAATCAACATTCTTTATTTTCACAATTCTCTTGTGCCATGACAGCTGGGAAGTCTAGAACACGTCAGTAGTTTTCTTTTAAGTACTTTGAAGAATTTTCAATTCTACATAAATGATCATTTCTCTTATCATCAATAAAGGAAAAGAAAAGCTCTCATTCTAATTTTCCATTAGCCTTATCTTTAGAGTGTCAGTGCTCTGCAATTCAAATAATAGCTTTAAAGTCAAACTTATGTAAAACTTATTTACTAGCTGCATAGACTTAGACAATTCTCAATGAGTCAGTTCTGTCAGTTAGCAATGATAATAATAGTTATATTTCAGAGCCATGATGAAGATTCTATAAAATACATAAATGACATTTATAAAGTGCTTAGCATAATTTCTGACCCATAGTGACGTGCAATAAATATGTTCAGATTCTTCTTATCTTTCCATTTCCTTTTTTCCCACCCTTTAACTAATAGAATCTTTACCAAGATAAATTGTGCTGATTGTCAATAATCTATACTAGCCAAAAAACTTTGTAGGTTTCTTTTCCAGCCCTTCAGCATATATTTTCTATTCTACATAGAAAGAATAGAGAAACCTGATCTAATTGTAGACCATGTTAAATGGAAATTATTTCATGATCATGTGAGGACAAACTTGTAAATATTCATCAAAATGCATTTATTTTTCTTCTGAACATAATTTTGAAATAATTATTAGCTTTCTTTTGTCAGTCAATTTTATTAAATAAATGTTCCCTAGTTGTTTTAATATCGAGTCTTTTCAATGTTTTCCTACTACTTATTTTGATATAACAGTGAACTTGGATAAAAATGCATTTTCACAAATTATTTATATGATAATGTTATTTTAGTGCTAATAAGATATTAATTTTACATTGAAGCTTTGTAGGTAGGTCTGAGGACCTTTAGTGAAACATCAGTATAAATAACAAAGTATTTTCATAGAAGAAAAGCGAGTTAATGATATCAATTGTCCTCTTATCAAGCAAATGAATGGAAAACAGATGCATCTCCTCCACATCCAAGATTCACTTGGTCTAAATTCCTGGGTTCATGTAAAGGACAAGAGATATGAAAGAAATATTATATCTTGAAATACATTTATTCAAAACTATTTACTGAGTATTGACTATATTGGAGCACTTGGGATACATCAATGACCCAGTCTACAATCTATTATAAGTCCTATGGAGCTTACATTTTGCAGGAAGATGTTGGTGAGATAGTCAATAAACAATAAATATAATATTAAAATGTGCATTTGCTTAAAAGTGATTAATATTTTTGGAAAAAGGATAGCAGATAAGAAGACAAATATTGTGATGACTTTACTATTACATAAACAGTGTCTAAGGAAGTCAGCAAATGAGATAAGAACTAAGAACTAAGAGAAGACTATATTTAAGTTATTGTTGTTGTTGTTAGGCACCGTCAACTTGGTGTCTGATTCATAGCAACACTATGTACAACAGATGAAACACTATTGCCAGTGCTTCTCTACTATTCTGAGGGTTTTCAATGGCTGACTGTTTTTTGGAGTGGGTTTCAGGGTCCTTCCCTCAAGTCTACAGCACCTGGAGTTCCTAGGAGTTCTCCCATCCAAGTACTAACCAGACCCAACTCTGCTTAGCTTGAGAGATCTGGCGGGATGGGACAGGATGCCACAGTGTTAAAGCTGCAGGCTATATTCAAGTACAATGAGAAAATCATTACTTAGTTTATCAGTCACTGCTCTCAGTTGAAAACAACTCATAAATTTATTAAAGTATATTAAGTAGTCCAATATATCTTCCAAAGGGCCAAAAGCAGCCAAGAAAAATCCCTAACCATGCCATGTGAACTGTAGGTGAAAACAGACCACCATCACCCACACATAGCACTAACAGCAAGTGGTCAGAGTCAAGTTTACATGAATGATATTAATCCCCTGACCATAATTTCCATCACTACTATCTTTAAAGGGTCTTACTCCTTCACCCCCATGATAACAAGTAGATGGAGTCTACACCTGCCTTGTTTCCTCCAACTTGTCTTATGAAATCTCTTGTTCCTTTAAGCTGCCTCACATGGGTAGTCTAACTGACAGAGCCTAGATCACTAAACCTGTGCCCTGGCAGAAAGGGGGACTGGCACAACGAGTCCCAGGATCCTACTAGCAGAAGATAGGACTCAAAATGTGGGAAATTCTAAAAATGTCAAGACATTTAAATGACTTGGGGACAAAGAAAACATGACATATCCACTACAGCTAGGAATCTCTTATTAACTTAGTTGTCTAATTTTATTCTGAGGTTGTACCTTACTTTGATTATTGCTATTTTTGAATACACAAATAGATTCATAAAAGTGTTTCTCTTTATCTTTCAGTAGTAGGGTTTTGTATCATTGTAGTGTTCTGTTTTCATGGTGATTAATATTTGGATAGCTAGTAAAAAGTAAGAGAAAGTTTTTTGAGGAGTACAAACCAATTTTATTTAAAACAAAAAACCCTAAGGTTCAATACGTTATAGAAAGTCTATGTTCTAATTAAACATTCTCTGTTTTAATATATTTATTTACTCCTACAAATTGATTGAAAAATATGTATTCTTCTCTCCTTTACAACTGGTAAAACTGGAAGATGATTGATTGAAATATGCTCTCAAAAAATAAACTGTCATGAAGATCACAGTGTAAAACTGTATACCATGAACATCAATGTCATTTTAGTTATGATTTATGAACTATGTATTTACTAATTTTGATCTCAAAAACCTTAGTTCTTTTCATACATTCCTTAGATCTAATTTTAAAAGCTATCATCTACAAAGTATTTACTACAAATTCTTAAATGCACATAACACTTAATTTACGTATATTGATAAAGAAATCATGGACACATAACTAATGGGTTGTTTCATAACTTTTAACCTCATTTAAGTAAAATGGAACTGAGACAAAACACTAGTAAAATCTTTACTGAAGCCAGGTGAAGTGGGGAACGCCTGTAATCCCAGCGATTTGGGAGGAGGAGGCAGGAGGATCCCAAGTTTGAGACCAGTGACAGTCTGCATAATTTAGTGAGACCCTGTCTCAAAAAGTGAAAAAATGGGCTAAGGGTGTGGCTCAGTGGTACAGCACTTGCAAAGCATGCAAGAACAAGGCCCTGGGTTCAACCCCCAGTACCGCAAGAAATAATAAATAAAAATAAAATAATAAAACAAAAAAGTCTTTACTGAAGATAGTAACATAATATAGTTTTCACTCCATAAATCACATTAAGGGCTGAGGTTTAGCTCAGTTGGTAGAATGCTGCTCTTCACTCTCTGATGCCCTGAGTTCAATTCCCAACACCACAAAAAAATTGGAGAAAGCCTGGGCAACCCATTCCCCAAACAATCTAGAAACAATAAGCTATTGAAAACTCTATGAATAGCAGAAAAACACTGAAAATAGTGCTAGGTATGGCACAGTGTCAAGGAATATTTTGTTCTATTGTACATTGTGTTGCTATGAGTCAGGCTTGAGTAGATGTCGCCTAACAACAACAAGCCACATTAAGGAAAGGCAGGGAGTGAGGCTAAAACCTTGAGTCAGAACTGGAAAAGTGTTGTTTGGCAGAAAAATTTGGCTGATGAGAAATTGCTTTGGTATTTGTCTCCCTTCAGGCACAGCAAGTTGGACAACTCCTTATGCATCAAATACCTCCAGGAGACCTAAGGAAATCAGGTAAGAGACAGTGTGTATTCTTTTAGTATAATAAAATGAAGAGACATTTTGAGGAAGACCAGAAGAAAAGAGTTGCTCACATCACTGAGAGCCACCCCCAACTTAATTAAGTCCAGGAGTCAACCTGAAACCCAATACCAGGCTTGCCACTATGAAACCCAGTGCTGGACAAAATCCCTGATCTCAACCTGCAGGCCAGTCCCAGTGGATCCTGGACTGAGACACTGGAACTGCTTCAGCCAGGTGGCTGACTGAAACCACCACCCCACATCCAACTGCTACAGCAAAGCTGGAGCAAAACTCCTTAGGAAACACCAGACAGAAGTTAGCACAGGGCTTTGTATTGGAGCCATGTAGAGGCTCACCATGGTCAAAAGCCAGCATTCCAAAGAAACATACAGCCCTGTATGCAGGCCAGCGCTTGCACGTGGTGCTTTAGAACTGCCCCTGCACCCAAGGTATGTGCTCCATTTATGCTTTGGTATACCCCTCAGACTGTGGATGTTCTTATGTCTCTATGGCTTAGGCACAACACAGCAGAGTATCACCATAGGTGGCCAAGGGACTACCTTCATCAACACTACCACAACCTCAGGGAGCACAGGATGGTGCCAGATCCCATTTTCTGGGAATAGGACAGGGTAATATAAGACTTTGTACTGGAACTCAGTGCTGGTTTATTAGGTATCCTAATATCCCAAGGCAATCTTGAAGCACTCAGCCATTGAAAACCCTATGAGGGTTGCTAAGAGTCGGATACCGACTCGACGGCACCTAACAACAACAACAACAATAATAAGATTATTAGAATATGCTAATTATTAGATGTCACTAGCCCTCACTGTATCACCATTGCATCTGATCTCTCCAGATCTCAAAAGCTAAGCAGGTTCTTGCTTGGTTAGTACTTAGATGGAAGACTACCTGGGAATAGCAAGTGCTATAGGCTTAGGAGAAGGCATTTGGCAGCGTATTCTGGAAACAATCAGCCACTGCAAACCTTATGAATCGCAGAGAAGCATTACAACAGTGCCAGATATGGCACAGTCTAGGGTAATGTGTCATTTGTTATACATAGTGTTGTTGTGAGTCACACCCTACTCAAAGGCACCTAACAATGATTACAACAACAGCAACAATGATCCTCATCCCCAGGCCTGTTTGCATAAAGAGCTTCTGGAACAGCTCCAATGCCAGGGGAAGATATTTGGCCTTGGCCTATTAAGCTTCTGTTCTAGCTAGTATCATGTGTCTGAGTCCACATCAGCAATAGGCATCCCATACTAGTGTGGTTCTTGGTATTACGCCAGTATGATACTGGCCTTGGTAGGTTGTGGAATCAAGGTGTAACACAGCTTGGTGGCATGGCTGAACCTGAGGCTGGCCCATCATGGCAATTCTGTGCAGAGTCAGAAGAATCCCAAAGTGGCTGACCAAAGACTGGTAACTCTTGATGAGGCACGTGGGGCTGCCCCAGCACCTGGAAGAGGCTTGTGGGGACAGACTACTCTTTCTAGGTATTTTCCTGGTTCTTTCTGAACAATGCACCAATAATGTCTTTGAGGCAAACATGGGCTTAGATTTCCCTCTAATACTGAAACAATGACAATATAGCAATAGCAAACTCCCTATAAATCTTGGACCTGGGCACCATTCAGTGTTGAAATAGTGGAAGTGACTACAGTCTCAGAGAAAATAAGAAGCCAGTTTAGAATTTTTTTGAATGACAGGTACAAACAAAATAAGTTTAGGAATACTAGAATGAATACCAAATTGTTCACTGTCCATATGACATTGCATTCCAAAAAGTATCAAACACTTTCAGGAAATTGTGACCTCACCTAATAGTCAAAATAAGTATCAGAAACTATGCAGATAGCAATTAGTATGGGAGAACTCTCAGATAATTTAGAACGGCTTTTTAAGGTAAGTCAATGAGAAGAAAAAAGATAAATGGGAATACATCAAACTAAAAACTTCTGTAAAGCAAAAGAAACAATCATAATAATGAAAGCATAACTTACAAAATGGGAGAAAATATTTGCAAGAGCTTAGTATTCAGAATGTATAAGGAAATCAACAAACTCAATAGCAAAGATAATAACCTGATTTTTAAAATATGTACAACAGACCTAAATAAAGCATTTCTCCAAATAAAATATAGAAATTGCCTAAAGGCATACGAAAAAAGTTTAACATCACTAATCCTATTGGAAATGTAAATCAAAACCACAATGAGAAATTACCTCATCCCAGCAACAATGGCTATTACCAAAAAGACAAAAGATAGCAAGTACTGGCACATATGTGGAGAGAAAAGGGCCCTTTTACACTGTTAGTTAGAATGTAAATTAGTACAATCATGGAAAACAAGCATCATATTTCTCAAAAAGTTTGAAAAAACATACAATAACCATATAATACAGCAATACCAGTATTGAGTATGTAGCCAAAGGAAATGAATTTGATGACACAGAGACATCTGCACTCCCTTGTTCATTGCAGCACTATTTATAATAGCCAAGAAATGAAAATGACATGTGTCCATCAGCTGATAAATGAAGAAAATGTACATGTACAAAATGGAATACTATACATTCATTAAATATGAAATCCTGTCATTTGCAACAACATGGCTGGAACAGGAGATCATTATACTAACAAGCCAGGCACAGAAAGACAAGTACTAAATGATCTGACTCATATCTATTGTTCTTAGATGCTGTTGAGTCTTGTCTGACTAATAGCCATCCTATGTACAACAGAAACACTCCCCGATGCTGGGCCATGCCAAGTACTATGTTAGTACTTCTCCGATATTCATAGCGTTTTCAATGGCTGATTACTTCATGAGTGGTTGCCAGGTCTTTCTCCCATTATTGCAGTGCAAGGGATCAAACCTAGGGCCTCAGAGTGTGCAGAGAAAGCGCTCTACCAACTGAGCTAAACCCCAGCCCCAATTCATATGTCAAATATAAAAATGTTGGTCTCATAGAAGTTGAGAGCAGAATCCTGGTCATCAGAGACCACAGTGTGGGTGAGGAGAAGGGGAAAGTTTGGTAAATAGGTAGAGCATTACAATTAGATATAAGCAAGAACCTCCAGTGTGCTATTGTACAATAAGGTGATTAGAGACAACTTTAATGTACTGTGTGTTTCCAAAAGCTGAAGAAAATATTTTGAAAGAGCTACCAAAAGAAATAATAAATGTTTGAGAAAGCAGATATGTTTGACCTGATTTAAACATTATATAATGACTATATATAGAAGCATTGAACTGTACTCCACTAATATATACAGTTTTTAATGTTTTTATATCAGTTAAAAAGTAAATTTAAAAAAAGCTATAAGTGTGATATCTATGACTATGTTGAAGAATTGTAAATAAATGACAATGGCACAAAAGGAGTATGCTAAAATATGGAGTGTGTGCTAGTTATAAACAAATTCTTCAAATTTATTTCCAGCCTCATACCATTTATGGGCTGCAAGTATTCTCTGAAAATATTCATCAATGACTCTCCAAATTATTCCATTCATAACATATGACTGTGTAAGAGGGAGAAATTCTAATTGTGGCCTTTGTGAGAATGTAAAGCAAATGGCACTCTCCTCCATGGACTTATTATTGGGTATTTCTATGCAAGACTGGCAGAAAATTGGGCTATGCATGATTTCCTTTTGAATTAGTCAGCCAGACTACACTTTACCACAGTTGAAAAGACTTTGCAACAGTTGCCAAGGATATTGGACAAGCCAGATTTCCACAACTTCCCACAGGGGAATCCTGATACATTTGTCACTTCCTAAATCAGTCAGTGGCCTTGTTGTTTTGCTAGCTTTACCAATGGCCCATCTACTGTCTGCAGAGATACTGCAGAGTCCAGCTGGGCAGTCTGCAGAGACACGCACCACAGCCAGACTTGTCAAGCTGCAAGAGTTTCCTCTGAGCTAAGGGACTTTTAACACTATAATGATGCAATGCCTTGGTCTGTAAGCAAAGGGAGTTTTAGAATAAAGCATTCTTATATGCTTGATGGTGCCATAAATGTAGCACACAGAGAGATTAATCTGATGATCACCCAAAGAATAGAACAGGAGGGAGAGCCTGATCTATTACACCTTCAACTGTGTCTAACAGCAACAAAATAAAACAGCATCAAATTATTGGAGCACACTTTATCCATTTCAGTGTTTTCTCACATGGATTAGCTCATTTCACTAAAGCAACATTGTGAAATTTGAGACAATGTAGTATATGGTTAGCACTGGATGGGGAACCATAAAATGTAGATCTAAGCCACAATTAAATCTGTATGTCATTAGCATCAGAGTCAGATTGTGTACTAGATAATGTGAGGATAAATGAGATGATGAATGAACAAGGGCTTTATAAAAGGCTCTGCACATATAAAACAATATTATCACTGAACTTAGACAACACCTTGGAAGGTCAGGCTATGTACTATGATTTATCCAGCCTAAAACTTCTGCGAAGATGCCTAGAACTGAAGAATGAAGAAAGAAGAAGGAAACCCAGGAAAAAACCAGACCTCTGGGGACAAGTAGGATAAGGACTTGAACTATTCTTATCTGGGCTTCAAAGGAAAAATGACCCCTGCAGCCTAGAGGAATCTAGGACATCTGAGTTATATAAGCATCTCTTTGAAATGCAGCAATTATTTTTGATCAGATAAAACTGGGGGAAAGTTTTTATAATTCTGTTGTATGTGGAACAAACAGTACCTGTTCAGTTACTGGAAATTGAATGGTGTCTGCTTTATTTGTATAACCAGCAGATATGCAGTGGCAGTTTTGACATGACTGTAAAGCTATAGACATAAACAGAGAAAAGAGATGATTATACTAGAGACAATAATTTTATTTTCAGACCCTCAGGCAGTTTAGTCTCAATTTCCCATGAAAATATTAAATGTATATGTGTGCACATGCACACATATCACAAATACACAGAAAAATGCTTACTATAGGGTAAGGCTGGGGAATTTGGATGAAATTATGACTAGCGCTATTGAAGCTGCTCTAATTTTAAATTCCCTCTTGCAGCTGCAGCATCCTGTCCTAATCTCTATGAATACAACACAACAATTTAAATAAAAATAGTTATCTGCATCATGCTTCCCTTTACCAGCTGCAGAACCATCATAAGCCTTTGATTTACTCTCTATTAGAGGTATAGAAATAAAGTCATTTAAAATTAAAATAGTAATGTCTCCTTTTCCAATCCCTAGATTCTGTCAAGTTTATATCAATATCAACCAATGCAAATAGTTTTATATTTAGCAAATGAACAAATCTGATTTTTTTTTCTGTAACCTAGAGATGAAACCTTTCTTTGAGCAAGAGTCTCTCTGTTATTTGGGCTTTGTCTTAGAGTCCATTGTCTAGTTGACATCCTTTATAGTAGCTCTTAGACTATAATCTTTCTCTTTTCTTGTCCTCGTAAAAGTTTCTCATCCTTCTTTCTCCAAGCCATTTCTGGAAAATTTGTCCTGACAAGAGTTTGACCTCTTCCTACGCTGTTTCATAGGTACTACATAGAGCCAGAAATGACTTTAGTGTCTCTCCTTTGGATTCCCAAAGCCCCATAAGATTCTAGCTGTAGTAACATGTTTCACTAGAACTCAACATGAGCAAAGGCTTTATCAATATTTCCTTCAGTGTTCCAGTTCTAGTACAGATCAGATTTAAATTGCAGATGTAAGATAAGAGTATTATTATTTTGTTGCTTTTTTTTTCTACTACCTAATACTCTGCCTTACACAGAGTAGGTGCTTAATAAGAGATGTGTGTTGAAGAAGCAAATCCAGTGCATTATAATGGTTTTTAATTGCCTGTGTTAGCCATAGCACTGGTGTTTAGCTCAGCTGGTAGAGTACTTCTCTGTGCTCTCTGTGCCTGGGGTTCAATCCCCAGGGTTCAATCCCCAGAACTGCAAAAATGGGAGAAGGACCTACCAGTCCACTCCTGAAACAATCCCCAAACAATCCCCAAACACACAACCATTGAAAACTCTATGCATAACAAAGAAGGACTGAAATAGTGCCAGGTATGGCACAGTGTCAGGGAGTGTTTCATTCTGTTGTATATAGGGTCACTATTAGTCAGAAAAACCCAGAGATGTCTAACAACATTAGCCATAACAGGAAGAGGACTCTGAGGGTAGAAGAGAAGACATCTCATTCATTATTCTGATTGTTGTTCTTGTTCTTAGGTGCCATCGAGTCGAGTCTGACTCATAGCAACCGTCATAAGGTTTTCAATGGCTGACTATTTTGGGATTGCCTTGGGAGAGGGTTGCCATGTCCTTCTCCCATTTTGTGGTGCTGGGAATTGAATTTGTGACTTCAGAGATTGCAGAGCAGTGCTCTACCAATTGAACTAAATCCTAGCCCCATTATTCTCATTAGAATGAAGTTAATAGTACCTGAGTTTCCAAGCCCATCATGGCTCATACCTGCTAACCTCTTCTGGCTCATCTCTTGTCTCTCACCAGATCTCTGCTTGCCCCAAAAGCTTCTGCTGCTGCACACCTGCAGATTTAATATATCAAGCTCTCTCCTTGCTAGAATTTTGCATGCAATGCTTTCTATCAGAAACACCCTTCATAACTTCCTCACCTTGCTTCCTCAGCCTGCAGGTCTTGGGGTGGACACTCTTTCTCAGAAGACCCTTTCCTGCTGCACCAGATTGACCTTAGGTGAGTGGTAGAGTTATACTCATATTGGATTGTAAATTGTGTGGTTTCTGAACCTTTAAACCTCTTTATAATGGATGATTTCAAGAACCATTTTGGTTAAGATAAAGCTAAAACTTCTTACCTTGGAACAAAAGGTCTTTAGAGAGCTAGCCTCCATTTGCCATTCCACCTTCATCTCAGTCTTAGGATCTTTGGCCATGATGTTCCTATGTTTAAAAAATTCTGCATTCCCCTCAAATTCCTTCTCATCTTTAAGTTCTCTGTCAGAGCAGAGTCTTCTCCCTTAACCTAGAAAGGAATTAATTCCTAGTTTAAAACACTTGCTGCACAGATGAATGAACTGCAATGAGTAGCATCATCAAGATATAAGAATAGCAGATTTTAGTGAAATCTATATATGATTTTTTTTTTTAGAAAACTTCAGTAACTGTGTGCTTTAAAAAAAGGTTAGTACCCTGAAGATGAATCATAGGTTTATGTGCGTAATACACAGCTTTTCTCTTCACCCTCATTAGTCTGTTAGGGCTAAGACCCAGAGGTTTGTTGTTGCTATCTCCTTGTATCAATTAAATCGCTCAACAAGGATATCAAGGTATTTAAAAGGAAAGTGTTGTTTAGCTCACTAGAGTTGGGAGCATATGAGTTTAATGCTGGCATCAATAAATAATCACTGCAAGGTTATGTTATTCACCTGGACAAATTGTATAAACTCAGTGCTCATTGTTTTAATTAAGCTCCAGAGCTATTCCAATTAAGGCAGCTGTAGAAAGATGTGAAGGGAGAGAAAAATGGAAGTAAGGAGCTTGAGTGCCTGAGAAAAATACGATGGGGAAAGTGGATAATCAATTCTGTATTGCACAACAAAGTCCATTTGAGAAGTTAGATTGCAGGAACTCGTTTTCTTTTTCTGACACTGCCACAAGCACACTATATGGCTTAATGAGCTGAGTCCTCCTTGTGTCCAGGGAGCAGCATATAGGAAAGATTAAGAGCCGCTTAGTAAGCATGTGGAGCAGATACATGAAATACGAGGAACAGAAATTAAAATGTTGCACAGAAGGCACTGGTGAGTCAGTGAAGGGATTTAAAAGAAGAGTGAATAATGCCTGATTATTTTGTTTGAAATTTAATCTGATTGAAGTCGGGGTGATTAATAATGCCTTTAAAAAGATTTAGAAATGTTATTGACTCTATCTCCTCCAGTTCTAAGAAAATGGTAGTATTAAATATTCAGATCAACCACATATTAAGCTCCTACTGTGTGTCAGACTTTTTATATTTTATCTCTAAGTTTTCCCAAAACCTATGGGATTCTCATAGGTCTTAAAATTTCATTGTAAGGAGTATTACATTGTGGTCCAGATGTCAGAATTGGAAGTTGAACCCAGGCTATTTCATTCCAAAGAGGAGGCAATTTCCTTGCCAACTAGCACATATCATTGAAATGTATTATTCCAGACAATAATTCTGTTGAAGCAAGGCTCTTATCCTCATTATATAGATGTGAACACTGAAGCTCAAAAGAATTCACTAACTAGCCTAAGGGCACACTCTCAATCAGTGGTAGAGCTGGAATTTGAATCTTGGTCTTCTTTAGCCTTATACACAGTATTCTTCCTGTTAGCTTGGACTGTTTTTCCTGTTAGCTCCCATGGACTTCATGGGAGAGGAGGCAAAGAATCATTTCACTTTTATGTAATCAATAAAGCTCTTTTCAAATGAATAATCAATGTAGTTGGGAGAAGGAGCCGGCAACCCACTCTCAAAAATCAACCCCGCCATTGAAAACCGTATGAATACCAGAGAAGCACTGACAATAGTGTTTTGCCTGTTGTATGTAGGGTCTCTATGAGTCAGATACCGACTTGATGGCACCTAACAACAACAACAACAATCAATCAATCAATGTACTGTGAAATTATATCTGTATATAGCAGAGATTTCTTTGGGGGGGAGGATTGAGATAGGGCTTCATTACATAGCTTAGGCTGACCTTGAGCTCACTATGTAGCCCAAACTGGCCCCAAACTCGCAATCCTCCAGCCTCAGAGCCTGAGTGCTAGTATTATAGACATGTGCCGTGATGCCTGGCTAGAAATTTCTTACAGTCAAACTAACCCAGTCAGGCTAATATTTTGATATAATTTTGCTTTTGTAATTTATTTTCACTTTATGCTTTTGAAATAAGATGATGCCAAGGACAATCAGGTCAATTTGCTGAAATTCTGAGTTGATTTATTTATTGATGAATTTCTTGCAATGTAAGCTGACCTGACCTGACTAAAAAAAGTACCTTCCTCCTAGCATCACCACTTTTTAGCCATGTAACTTTGGGTAACTTCTTTAATATTTCCATGCTTTGGCATCCTAATCTACAAAGTGTAAGTACTAACAATACATAATGTATAAATAAGTTGTGGTATTAAAGTAAATATATTTGATTTTTAGAGCAGTGTTGGTAAACAGTAAAGGTTCTTCTTTAACTTTCACCTCCATCATCTCAGATGCTTATATAAGAAAAGATGAAACACTTTGTGTGGTCTAAGAGGTAAACCATGCTCTTCAAAGTGGTCATTTCAAAGCTTGAACTGAATTTTTGTACATGTATAGGGGAGCCCTGACCAGAATTGATAGCAGGAGCTTTGGAGAGCTAAGTTTTTCTGCATTAGGAAATAAAAAGATTATTGTTAGCATCATTATCAGATTTGTTTATATGTTTTTCCCTTTAGCATGAAAGATAAGGGAAAGGATTAATGAGTAAATGGTATCACTAAATCTCACAGTGGCCCAAGCATGAGGGATAATAGTAATGATGTTCAGTCTGAAGATGTTTTTATCCCTCTGATGTAAACTACATTTATCTCCCTGAAATTTTCAGTCACATAGAAACCTGGGATAAAAATGAGTATAATATCAAAATGAAAAAAATGTTATTTGACTATAGAAAAGTAATTGATGACTATTACATGGTTTTGAATTACTGGTGAATATGATGGGTGAATATTTCTTGCATAGGACATGAGTAGATCAATAAAAGCACTATGTCAAAGGGTATGTATAAGAAACATATTTTACTATTACTGGAAACTGGGTTGCATAAAAGGAAGGAGTGAGCATTAAAATTGGGAAAGCAATAACTTGGAAAATACTATGTCAGGGAAACACATTTAGTTTGTTCAATATTGAGGAGATAGCCACTGGAGATTTTTGGACAAAGGATTGATATGGTCAGAATTGAGGTTCAATAAACAAAATGAAGCAGTTGACAATTGCTGTATAGCATGGTGACTATAATTAACAATATCGTACTGTACAGTTAAAATTTTGTTAAGAGGGTAAGTTAGATTTTGTGTTGTGTTATCACTAATAATAATAATAATAATAATAAACAGGGTAAGAGGAAACTTTTGGAGTTAATGGGTAGATTTGTGGTATAGATTTTGGTGCTGGTTTCATGGGCAAATATAAACGTCCAAGCTCAGTGTTTGTACTCATTAAAGAATTTCAGCATTTTGTGTGTCAATCATATCCTGAGAAAGTGTTGTTTTTTAAAAAAAATATTGAGTTCCAATGAGATTAATTTGAGTAAAAGGTCCAGAGTTGATAGAAATAGGGGAATTATTAAACTAGGCCAACATGCCAGAGGAAATGCAAAGAGAATAGGAATGATTTCTGGATACAGTGGTACACTAAGGAAATGAAGGTCAGAGCAAGAATGTTTTTGTTCTGGGGCATTAAACCCAAGACCTTACACATGCTAGGCAAATGCTCTACCACTAAAGTACATCTATGGCCCCCCTTTTCTGAATCTTTTATTTTTTATTTTAAGATAGCATGTTGCTAAGTTCTACAGGCTGCCTGAACTCAAAATCCTCCTGCCTCAGCCTGTTGATTCACTGGGGTTATCGGTGTGCACCATGGTGTCTGGCTCAGTAATTCTAATTCATCTTTAAAATTAAAATGATCAGAAATAACTAGTAATGACTCATCATCTAAATCTCATCTGTTTCACTTTAAGAGTTTTTATTCTTATTTTAGAGACATTTTTATTGTTGAATTACATCTTTTCAGAAGAATGAAGAGCCAAACGCAAGAATTCTGAATCTTACTGAACTTTAATTTTTCTCACAGAAATATTACTATGACCAAGAGACATGTCATTAACAGCGTGGGGGCAGGGAGGGTGAAGGGGCAGCGCTTCTACAATGCTAACTGCACTTGAGAAGGTAAATGTATTGTTGTGTAGCATGTAAAATGGGAGCCAGAGTGGACAGATGAGGACATGAATGAGAAGAGCATATGAATTTTGGTAAAATAAGATGGACTCTGAATTAAAAGAAGTTAAAAATAAAACTGACCTTTACTTAGATTCATGACATATATCCTCCCCTTAGCTACCCACTGGACAAGACGGAACTTTTTTATACTTTCATATCTCCCTACAATGTAATATCTTCAGTCTTATTTCTTTGTTCCCCTTTTCTTATTCACATTCTTTTTCCAGATTAAGAAGAAATGTGTATGAGGTAGGAAGTAAGATTAGATATGACAACTAATGTTTTCTGAGACATACCCGCTTGTTCCCACCTACATGTTCATTCTTATTGGAGAAAGTGGTGCTGGCTACACTATGAAGTAAACTTTAACTCAGTGGTTAAACAGAAGGCAGGCTTACCTTGCTAGTAGATGTCAAATTGACACTGGGGAGAAGGGTAGATGAATGTGTGAAAGAGTAAATGTGTATGTTATGTGCAGTGGAAAATATTTCTGCTCCAGATAGTCATTCAGGGGACCATGCTAAAAGAGACTATTTTCTTCAGCATAAAACTAATTACCTGGATATTCCTGCAGTAATTCTAATGTCCTCTAGAAAATGAAGCCTAACCATGTGTCCAGGAGGAAAAGGAAATGGGTTATTGAACAAATAGCTAATCTCTGCTACAGTAAGTACAAGTAATGCTATCTAGATGCAGGAAGAAAAAAGTCTGAGCTATTATATTTCTATTCATATACATACATCCCCCACACATCTGTCAGTTTGCCACACTGTGGGGGCTTGTGTGTTGAGATGAGGCTGAAAGCTATGGCACTGGTATGGCAGATATGAGCAAAGTTACCCATGGTGGACAGGTGTTCAGCTGAGCTTCCAGACTAAAACAGACTAGGGAGGTGGCACCAGCAAACCACTCCCAAAACAACTAGCCATTGAAAATCCTATGAAGAGCAAAGAAACGCAGTCAGATATAGTGCCGGGAGATGAGCCCCCCAGGTTGGAAGGCACTCAAAAGACTACTGGGGAAGAGTTGCCTCCTCAAAGTAGAGTCTACCGTGATGACGGAAATGGAGTAAAGCCCCAGGGACCTCCATTTGTTGATGTCGCAAGACTCAAAATGAGGAGAAACAACTGTAAACATCCATTAATAATTGGAACATGGAATGTACATAGTATGAATCTAGGAAAACTAGAAATCACTAAAAGAGAAATGGAGCACATAAACATTGACATTCTAGGCATCAGTGAGCTAAAATGGACCGGCATAGGCCATTTTGAGTCAGACAGTCATATGGTCTACTATGCTAGGAATGATAAACTCAAGAGAAATGGGGTTGCATTCATCATGAAAAAAGACATTTCAAGATCTGTCATGAAATACAATGTTGTCAGTGATAGAATAATATCCATATGCCTACAAGGAAGGCCAGTTAATATGACTATTATTCAAATTTATGCACCCACCACTAAGGCCACAAATGAGGAAAGGGAAGATTTTTATCAGCTTCTGCAATCTGAAATAGATCAAACATGCAATCAAGACATACTGATAGTCACTGGTGACTGGAATGCA
Source organism: Pedetes capensis (assembly GCA_007922755.1). Lineage (NCBI taxonomy): Eukaryota > Metazoa > Chordata > Mammalia > Rodentia > Pedetidae > Pedetes > Pedetes capensis. The sequence continues at coordinate 63,629 of VMDO01005805.1, read as the reverse complement.
AAGGTTGGAAACAAAGAAGAAGGCTCAGTAGTTGGAAAATATGGTCTTGGTGACAGAAATGAAACTGGAGTTTGCATGATAGAATTTTGTCAGACCAATGACCTTTTCATTACAAATACATTTTTTCAAGAACGTAAAAGGAAAGTATACACATGGACTTCACCAGATGGAACATACAGGAATCAAATTGACTACATATGTGGAAAGAGATGATGGAAAAGCTCGTACAAACTGTCAAAACAAGACCAGGTGCTGACTGTGGATCAGACCATCAACTTCTCATATGCAAGTTCAAACTGAAGCTGAAGAAAATTAGAACAAGTATACGGGAGCCATGGTATGACCTTGAGTATATCCCACCTGAGTTCAGAGACCACCTCAAAAATAGGTTTAATGCATTAGACACAAATGGCAGGAGACCACAAGAGTTGTGGCATGACATAAAAGATATCATTCAAGAAGGAACCAAAAAGTTCTTAAAAAGACAAGAAAAAAAAAAAAAAGACCAAATTACATGTCAAAAGAGACACTGGACCTTGCCCTTGAACATCCAGCAGCTAAAGCAAAAGGAAGACATGATGAAGTTAAGGAACTAAGCAGAAGATTTCAGAAGGCAGCTCAAGAAGACAAAAACAAATATTATAATGACATGTGCAAGGAGCTGGAGGCAAAAAACCAAAAGGAAAGAACACAGTCTGTGTTTCTCAAGCTTAAGGAAGTGAAGAAAAAATTCAAACCTGGAGTGGCAGTAGTGAAAGACTCTACAGGGAAAATATTAAATGATGCAGGAAACATCAAAAGAAGATGGGAAGAATACACAGAGTCATTATACAAGAAAGAATTGGTAGATGTCCAACCATTCCAAGAGGTTGCATATGAAGAGGAACCAATGGTGTTGAAGGACGAAGTGGAAGCTGCCTTGAAAGAAGCTGCCTTGAAACACAAGTCTCCAGGAATTGATGGGATACCAATAGAGATGTTTCAACAAACAGATGCAGCACTGGAGGTGTTAACATGTTTATGCCAACAGATCTGGAAAACAGCTACTTGGCCAACTGACTGGAAGAGATCCATATTTGTGCCTATTCCCAAAAAAGGGGATCCAACCGAATGTGCAAACTATTGGACAATATCATTAATATCACAAACAAGCAAAATTCTACTAAAGATCATTCAGAAGCGACTGCAGCAGTATATAGACAGGGAATTACCAGAAAATCAAGTGGGATTCAGAAGAGGGCAGGGAACCAGGGACATCATTGCTGGTGTCAAGTGGATATTATCCGAAAGCAGAGAGTATCAGAACAATGTCTATCTATGTTTTATTGACTATTCAAAGGCATTTGATTGTGTGTGGATCTTAATAAATTATGGATAACACTTTGGAAAATGGGAATACCAGAACACCTAATTGTGCTCATGAGAAATCTGTATGTGAACCAGGAGGCAGTTGTTTGAATAGAACAAGGAAATGCTGCGTGGTTTAAAGTTGAGAAAGGTGTGCATCAGGGCTTTATACTTTCACCCTATCTCTTCAATTTATACTCTGAGCAAATAATCAGAGAAGCTGGACTTTATGAGGAAGAATGCGGCATCAAGATTGGAGGAAGACTCATTAACAACCTGCGTTATTCAGATGACACCACTCTGCTTGCTGAAAGGGAAGAGGATTTAAAACATTTACTGATGAAGATCAAAGATCATAGCCTTCAATATGGGTTAGGACTAAACATCAACAAAACAAAAATCCTTACAACTGGGTCAGCACGCAACATCACAATAAATGGAGAAAAGATTGAGGTTGTCCAAGATTTTACTTTGCTTGGCTCTATAATCAACACCCGTGGAAGCAGCAGTCAAGAAATCAAGATGCATTGCTCCAGGAAAAGCTGTGGCAAAAGATCTCTTTAGAGTATTGAAAAGCAAAGATGTCACATTGAAGACAAAAGTGCATCTGACTCATGTCATGGTATTTTCATTCGCATCATATGGTTGTGAAAACTGGACATTGAACAAGGGAGACAGAAAAAAAAACTGATGCTTTTGAATTGTGGTGCTGGAGACGTCTATTGAATATACCATGGACTGCCAAAAGAACCAACAAATCTGTCCTAGAAGAAGTGCAACCAGAGTGCTCCTGGGAAGCAAGAATGGCCAGACTGTGTCTTACATATTTCGGACATGTAATCAGGAGAGATCAATCCCTGGAGAAGGACGTCATGTTTGGGAGAGTGGCAGGTCAATGCAAAACAGGAAAACCCTCCACCAGATGGATTGACACAGTGTCTGCAACACTGGGCTTAAACATAAATAAGATCGTTTGCCTGGCACAGAATCGGCAAGTGTTTCGATCGGCTGTACTTAGGGTTGCTATGAGTCGGACTCTACGGCACCTAACACCAACAAGAACATACATACATACCTGTGTGTGTTTCTATGTGTGTATACACATTTAAAGCCACAAAAAAATTCTGACAGAATATTCTTTAAAAGTATAAAAATATCTAATCATATACTGTTGGAGTATCTCTGTATGACACCAATAGGCTATGCTTTAATAAATTTACTGTCATTTGATAGTTTCAAAGCAATGACTGTAATATCATATATATTGTTTTATGCTCATTTTTCTAAAAAGAAGCAGTGAGAACTTTAAATTACACTTGTCTAGGGTTTCAAAAGTAAGGTGATTTGTGGGTGGAAGTGATTTACGTGTCACACAAATAATCTTATTTATGTTTTGAGGCAACTGGGAGTGGCAGGAAAAAACAATACCAGCATTCTATTGTGTGTATTGCAGAAAACCTTATTGTCAGTACATACATTAGTAGAGAACTGAGGAGTAAATAACACAGGTTTTCTTGATGTTTGCACAGTTGAGGCTCCAATATCTATAATAATGAAACTTATTCTGCAGAAAAGTTAAATTTCAAATAAAAAGATAGTCTAAGTCTATTGAATAATGCAATGTCAGATTAATCCATTTCTGGGTGTCTTTGATGCATGTACGTATAGATCATTCTTACTTCATCCTCTTACCATTCTCGTAATTCTAAACTTCAACATTGAGTATTTAATAAACTCTAGCAAGAAGACCCAGCATCCGTCTTTGTGGTTAATTAAATATAGTCCCTCAAATTATTTTTCTTAAATAGCAGCAGATAAGGCCATAGCTGCTTTTCTTTAAGTATGGTCCCAGTATCCATTTCATTATAAGCTATTTCCTGAAACATCATACTTTAGATACTTAAATATGGAATTATGGGACTTCAAGCTTGTTTATCTCTGCAAATGATATAGGGGCTGTTGTTTAGCTCAGTTGGTAGAGCACCTGCTGTGCACTCTCTGAGGACTTAGGTTTGATTGCCAGCACCACAAAAATGGGAGAAGGATGTAGTAATCTACTCTTGAAAACAGTCCCAAAACATCAGCCATTGAAAACCCGATGAGGGTCACTGTAAGTCCAACTCATGTTGATGGTACATAACAAAAACTGCAAATGATCAGCAGTATGATTCAGGCCTCATGTTACAGGGCCCAGTGTCTTGTGAAAGATGCTCTCTCTCAAAGTGGACTTCGACACGTCTTTACTATTTACAATTATCTCTGTATCCAGTACCTGAACTTGAAGTCAGATTGTATCCCAAGTAGAACGGTAATTGCATTGGATGCCTGGAGCGGTGAACATCAATTAGTTACAAATGCTCAAAAGGCTTCTGACTGGCAAGTTACATTATTCTTGTATGAGGATTTTAATTACTTTGAAGGCATTTTCAATCAAGTCAACAGGTAGCAAAACTTTTGAATGATTTTGCCATTATCTTTGCCATCATTTCATTAAACTCTAGTTTATCTACAGTGTCTAACACAGCCTGATGCTGGCCTCATTGGAGTTAAAATTCTACTTTCTTTTGTCTTTTCATTTTCACTGAAAGTTGTAATGTAACTATGTACAGAGCAGAACTTTAATCACTTAAGACAAAGAGCTTAAAAACACAGTCACAGCCAGCCGCATCTAAAATTTCCATAGGCATACAAATCATTTGGGGATTTTGTGAAAATGCACAGTATGATTTAGCAGCTCTGAGAGTCACCTTACATTCTATTAACATCCTAGATAAATCTGATGTTGTAGGTCTGCAAACCAAAATTTGGATGGCAAGGATTAATATTTTGGTGGCTTGCCAAGCTGAAGCTTAACCTAAGTGAGCATAAGCCTCCCACTTTCTGACTAGTAAAATAAAGTTTAATATATGATTTATAAATATGGTTAAAATGATGTTATTAGACATATAGGAATTTGATTGTTGTTGTTGTTGTTAGATGCTCTCAAGTCCAACTCATAGCAACCCTATGTACAACAGGATGTAACACTACTTGATACTGTGCTGTGTGTGGCATTATTGGCAGTACTTCCCTGTTATTGATAGGGCTTTTAATGGCTGATTGTTTTAGGAGTGGGCTTCGGGGCCCTTCTCCCTAGCCTGTAGCACCTGGTATTCCCAGGTAGTCTTGCATCCAAAGACTAGGCAGGCCTGACCCTGCTTAGCTTCTGAGATCAGACAGGGTCAGATGCCAGGGTGGTAAGGCTGTTGACAAATGCAATTGTAGCTACTAAAAATTGCTGGACTTCAACCTTTGACTGTTGGGTTCTTCCTGGGTTTCTCTCTGCATTGTAGGTGGAGGCAAGAGGTGGGTGTCCCAGTGTTGCACCTGGTGGCGAGGCTGTGGCTGGAGAACAGAGTATCACACACAGGATAGAAAGACAAGGGGTTTATTCATGAAGGAGGGGAAAGGAATGGAGGATTAGGGAGAGGGAAAAGGGGAGTTGGTGAAGGGAAGCATTCAGCTGCTGTCTCTGCTGCTGGGGCAGAGACTTCTGGCTCTCCCTTGCTCTTCTAGCCCACAGGTTTCACCACTTTGGGGCCCTGTGGTTGACTCCAGGAGTCTTGCCTCACAAAGCTGTAGGATATCCAGTGTTGTAGAGGTCAGGGTCGAATAGAGGTGGCAGGTGGGTGGAAGTATGATAAAGGCAAGTTGGAGAATGGCTGAAGGCTAGGCTAGGCAGGTGAGTAAATGGGCATTGGGCCCTTAAGGAACTGCAAGGACCCGGTGAGCTTTTCTTGGATGGTATTCAGAATGGCTGCTAACTATGAACTCTGGAGTTTATATGGCCTGATAGCCAGCCAATCAATGAAACAGGGTTGGATCAGAAATGACCAATCAGGCACCAGGGTGGATTTAGATGCTAACATGCCTTGGGTGCCATCTTGGCCCACTTGATTGGAGGGGGAAAGAGTGAGGTACCCAGATGTATGGCAAAAGTGACCCCTTGCAATCTTGCCCCATAGGATTCAATAGGAGCAAATGACCCAAATATAGGGTAAGGGTCATTTGCTCCAGAGGAGAGGGGTCAGTTCTCCAAGTGGGCTAGATGAGCTCCTAGGACCGGCCATGTTTGGGGTACTCTCTATCTCCCTGGGAATTCCAATATTCTACAATTAATACTTTCTAGTAGGAAGATGTGGCTGTTCTAGGAACCTAGCTTGAGGAGTTTTATTCCTGAATTCTGGAGAATAAATGAGGTAAACAAGAAATTTGGCATAACAATTTGCAGAGGCACAGCATGGAGCTATCATCCCTAATATTTAGTATAATTCCAGACACTTATTTATTTCATAGTAAATATTGAATTAATTTTAAAAAGTTCATCTCTGTCAAGAAATGTTGATAACCACAGGAATGCTTCAATAACTTATATAGGTTGGAATATGTTAATCTTCCTGCTGGCAGTATATTCCCATATGGGAGTATACTAAGTAAAAGATATGCTGTCCAGTCCTGGTTCATGTAAAGAGCTTTGCCTAACAACTGCTATTATTAGAAATTATGTGTACTCAGGAAATAATCCAAGGAAGAAATCACCAAATGAAAGATCGAAAAACTCAATTTCTTATGAATTAATAATGGAAGAAGGTAATGTAGAGGATGAGACAGTAAGAAATTTTGGCAAATACAGTACTATGTAAAAAGTATTGTGTTTAATATCAGCTATACATTGCATGGGGCTGGGATTTAGCTCAGTGGGTAGAGCGCTGCAGTCTCTGAGGACCTGAGTTCAATTCCCAGCACCACAAAAATGGGAGAAGGGCCTGGCAATCCACTCCCAAGACAATCCCGAATCACTCAGCCATTGAAAACCCTATGAGGGTCGCTATGAGTCAGATACTGACTCGACGGCACCTAACAACAAACAACAACATACATTGCATGAATTAATGAGTGAGTGAACAAGCTGTTATAATTCTCAAAAAATGTTGAAATTATCTTTTTGGTGAAGGTCATTTTTTTCTGTGCAAGGTCTAGGTCTTTGGCAAGATGTACTCATGTATTCACTCACCCATTTATTCTTTCAGAAAACATTTATTGAATATATACTGTATTTCAGGCAGGATTCTGTGTTCTTGGAGCGATAGCAGTTAACAAAAGTGAAAGTTTTACACTCTCCTAGCTAGAATTCTAATGTGTATTTGTGTGTGAATGTACAGAGAATTTTTTAAAAATAATAATGAACTATATTATAAAGTGTAGCATAGTAAATACAGTCTCAGAAGAACATCTAATCAGAAAAGAGAGAGGAGGAGTCCAAGGTGTGTTGGGGAAAGTTGTGATTAAAAGTGAGGTAACCATAGAAGGTCTGGTTAAGAAGGCAGTGTTTGAATGAAATCTGAAAAAACTGAGGACATAAATAATATGCCAATCCAAGATGAGAGGCCCAAACAGGTAGAACTGCAAGTGCTGAGGTTGGACATTGCCTGATAACTGAAAGGTAATGTGGCTGTAATGGAGTGGGATACGGGGGAAAATAATAAGAGATGAGGTGATAAGGGTCCAATTGGAGAGTGAGAAGATCATGAAGTATGGTGAATCAGAAAAGGTGGGGAGTGCACAGTGTTTCCTGCTGGGGTGGTGTATGTGTACTGGTGATCTCAAATTAGGGGGTGAGAGAGGTGAGTGTTTAAGCTTTGATATTAACTTTAAGTGAGTGAAATGGGAAGTTTTTAAAGTGCTTTTAGCAAAGCAATGACCAATTTAATGTAACCACATAATCTAGTTGCCTGCAGTGTCTGATCCCATCAGATCTCAGAAGCTAAGCACGTTTGGGCCTGGTTGGTACTTGGATGGGTGACCACTTGGGACCCCAAGTGCTGTAGGTTTGGGAGATGGACCTGGTAGCCCACTTCCAAAAAACAATCAGCCATTGAAAACCCTATGAATAGCAGAGAAGCACTGACAATAGTGTTTCGATTGTTGTAAATAGGGTTGCTGTAAGTTGGACACCAACTTGAAGACACCCAGCAACAACAACAGAATCTAGTTGGCCACTGTGTTCCCAATAAACTGAAGTACAGTGAGTGTAGAAATGGACACCAATTGGGGTACTATTTATAAAAATACAGAAGTGAGAAAAGATTATGATTTGAGCTACAGGGTAGCAGTGGAGATGGTGAGAAGCAGTTGAAGTTTGTCTATGTGCATGCATATATATATATATATATATATATATATATATATAATGTATATATGTATGTATATGTGTGTGTACATGTATATGTATATGTATATATATACATGTATACACACACACATATACTTTTATTAATGGGATTAGTATTCTTATATGAGGCCAGAGATCTGGTAATAATATATGGGGCTGGGGTTTAGTTCAGTTGATAGAGTGCTGCTCTGCACTCTTGAGGACCCAGATTTGATCCCCAGCACTACAAAAACAGGAGAAGGACATGGCAGTCCACTCCCCAAGCAATCCCAAGACAATCAGCCATTGAAAACTCTATGAGTAGGACATGACTCAAAGGCACCTAACATAAACAACAACAACTATCTATCTATCTATATATATATACACACAAATATATATGTGTATATATATACATATATATACACATACACAAACATATATACACACAACAAATACATATATATATATTTTTCATTTGTTTTACACTACTGGGCAGCTAAACTTGGGGCCTCACACACTTTTTGCAAAGGCTCTGCCACTGAGATGCACCCTTAGCACCCATTTATTTTTTAACTTGAATCAGGTCTCCCTAAATTACATAGGCTGTCTCTGTCCTTGAGCCTGTAATCTTCCTGCCTCTGCTTCCAAGTCACTAGGATTACAGGCATGAGCCATTGCACCTGGCTAGAGTTTGTCTATATTTTGAAGGCAAAGATGGACAGACTTGCTGACAGATCTAATATGGGATATGAAAAATAGGGGAGTTCAACCACAACCTGAGATTTGGGAGCTTAGCAAATGGAGGGTTGAAGTTTCCTTTAAAAGATACAAGGAAACTTATGAGGTGAGCCAATTTGAAGGGGAAGACATCAGGAATTTGGTTTTAGAAGTGTTGAGATGCTTAATAGATAACTTAGTAGGGTGTCAAGAACACAAATTGTCCATATGAGTTTGGCATTTCAGGCATAGGTTAAGGATGGAGATATAAATTTGGGGGTCCATAAGCTTATAGGCAGTATATAAAACCATGAGATTTAATTAGATAAACTGGATATAAAAGAGAAAAGGCTCAAATACTAATTCCTGAGTAGGAATGAGCAAAGTAACCTAGGAGTAAGTAGCTCAGAAGGTAGAAAAAAGAAAAAGTATACTAATTTTCAGGAATAAATAACTCCTAGTTATGTATAAGAGAATCTTCCAGTAATTCAAAAGTGAAAATAAGTGAGAAAATGGAAATAAAATGTTCCCCACTCTCTGTGTATCAATGTACAGAATGTGGAAAGAGATACTGAGAAATTAATGTCAAGACTGGAGCAGTGGCACACGCCTGTAATCCTAGCGACTTGGGTGGCAGAGGCTGGAGAATCACAAGTTTGAGACCAGAGGCAGTCTGTGTAATTAAGCCAGACCCTGTCTCAAAAACTCAAAAACTCAAAAACTCAAAAAAAAAAAAAAAAAAAAAAAACGCTGGGGGTGCACCTCAGTGGTCTAGCACTTGCAAAGTATGCAAGTGGGAGGCCCTGGGTTCAACTCCCAGTGCCACAAAAAAAATTTTAAAAAAAAGTAATGTGATGTCATCATTATCATTTTTATTAACAATGAAAGTGACAAGGGCATCATTTAAGTTATGTATTTTATTTAAGCTATAAACTATAATCTTTATAAAATAATATAATTTATAATATTTCCACACTTTGAGGAAAAGGAAGATGAAAAAGGTAAGAACTTTATCAAAGTCATTCAAGTGCAAAGAACTGGAGAGGAGAGGAGCATTACAACTGGAATCTAGGTATTGACTTGTACAGAAGGATAGGGCTTCGAATTCAGAACAACCATTTTAATTGTTATAGTAGCATATATTCAGAAGAATATGTTAAATATAAGTACAGTTTAAAGAATGATTATATGGAAAATATTAGCATATTTACCCCAAAGGGCATGAAACCAAACGCCATCAGAACTCTAGAACCTTTTCAGGTGCCCTTCCAGGTCAATAGCTTCCTACCCATCTCATAAGCAACCACCTACCCTGACTTGTAATCATTTCTTTCTTGTTCTGAGTAATTTTTCCATTTATATATTAACTCCTAAACTATATAATTGTGTTTCTTGTTTTTGAACCATATATAAGCAGTCATTGCAACAAAGTGAATGTTTGTGTCCTGCCCCCCCCCCTCCAAATTATATATGTTGAAACACTGCTCCTAATATGATAATCTGTAGAGGAGGGATTTGGGGGAAGTAATTATATCTTCAGGGTGAAACCTTTGTTAATGGGATTAGTGTTCTTATATGAGGCCAGAGAGCTGGTAAATTCTCCCACCATGGGAGGACACTGTGTTACTCAGCTTTCTGTTCCTATAGCAAATATCTGAGATAATTAACTTATGGAGAGAAAAGGTTTATTGTGGTTCACAATTTTTGAGATTTCAGTTCATGAAAGTTACTCTGCTGCTTTGGACCTTTGATGAAGCAGGACATCATGTAAGACCATGTGGTAAAGCAAAAACACTCACCTCATTCTCAGAGCAAAAAGATGTAGTGTTCCAGAGTCCATTTAAGGACATGCCACCAGTGACCAAAAGATCTCTCACTAGGCTCTCCCTTTTAAAGCCTTCATCACCTCCACATAGTGCTACCTGGGGACCAAGCCTTTACCACATGGACTTTTAGGGGGATATTTAAGGTCCAAACTATAGCAGATAGCAAGAGAAGCTGTCAGGCTGCCACCTGGAAGAGGGCTCTCATCAGAAACAACAATGCTGGCACCATGATCTCAGACTTTCCAGCTTCCAGTACTGTAAGAAATAAATGCTTAACCTATGGTGCTTGTTATAGTAGCCTGAACTGATTAAAGCCATTGCACTCTTCAGTATTTTAGAGTAAGCATTGCAACCCAGTGTATCCAAAATGGCTGTAGGCCTAAGAACTGAGACTGTATGTTGTCAATATGAATTGGTTGTTTGTTCCAAGGAAATTTTTGCTCAGAGAGAAACTATAAATCTATTAAAAATATAACTGCTCTCTTTGGAAAATTTATGTAAAAATTATGAGATCACTGCTCAAGGCTTAATTCATGATCTTCACTTTGCTAGATCTACTCATCTGAAAGTATGATGCCATGGACTTAACACAATTCCTATTAGTTCCCAGACATGAAAGCTTCACCTAAAACACTTATGCCAGAACCTCAAGGTGCTATAAATATCTCACTTCTAACACTCACTTCATGAATCATTGATATGACCTTTGCTAAGGTGGCATTTTCCCTTGCTGCAGTAACTTTGTTGTTGCAGTAACTTACGGTGAATTTAGCTTTTCCTTATTAACAGCTTGTCTGGTAACAGGTTGGAGATCTTCTAGGTAGCCTCAGTGATGCCCATTCAAGACTTCCTCATTGCCATGGTCTAAAAGCCTTGATACAGAAATAGTGTCTGCAGTGGAGGTCTTTTTTGTCTGTCACTGAGAGGTCTTTGGACAAACAATGGAAAGATTAGTCTCACAGTGGGTATCATCACTGATATCTCTGAGCTACAAATATTTTTGTTTTTGTGTCCCAAGTAGTAGAATCTCTGGTAAGGAAATTTTTAATCCCATTTGAAATCTCTCATTTCTGGTGGAAATTTAATTTGCAACTACAAATACTATTGTTTGTCCTATATGTCTTTGCCTGAAGCCATATCCCTGTGGCATCAGATCTTGGAAGCTAAGCAGGGAAGGGCCTGGTTAGTACTTGGATAGGAGACTGCCTGGGAACACCAGATACTGTAGGCTTGGGAGAAGGACCTGGCAACCCACTCCCAAAAACCAATCTGCCATTGAAAACCTTATGAATAGCCGAGAAACACTGACAATATTGTTTCGCCTTTTGTACGTGGGGTCGCTGTGAGTTGGATACTGACTTGACAGCACCTAACAACAACAACAACAACAACAACAACAACAACAACAGCAACAAATATCTTTGGCCATTTCCATCATCAGTCTATAAGAAAGATACTATACAGAGAGGATGGGCATAAGCTCAATAAATCTGTCCTCAAAAGAAGTTCCAAAAGTCTCTTTAGGAATCCAGTGGGCCCCCTTTACCCTGGGTTACATTGTCAAATCCTTATAAGTACTCTCCTCAGTTGTCTTTGTAACTGATCCATTTAATTCTATCTGGATTTGAGAAATTTGTTGAGTCTTTAATTGGTGATAGACAATCTGTTGGCTAATTTCTGAAGGCACATTTTTATATGGGCACCACTTTTAATGAGTGTTCCAATTCTCATAGGTTGTTCACATTGAGGTCTTTATTCCACATGGAACTGGTTTTTATAGAGTGTGAAGTAAATATTTAATTTCATTCTACTTCCATATGTATACATAATTTCCCAGAATATTTATAGAAAAGTCTGTCTTTTCCATTGATTTGCAGTGCCATGTCTGTCTTGTAATCTAGAATGTGTCCATAGATTTGTGGTTCAGGTTCCTGATTTTCTATTCATTTCTTTCATCATTTATTTTTAATTTTTCCATTCTTGGTGGTTGACCTCAGGGACTTACACATGCTAGGCACACACTCCACCATTGAGCTGTACCGCCTTTGAGGCAGGGTCTCGCTAAGTTGTGCAGGTTTCTTCTGGCCTCAAATCTATAGTCCTCCTGCCTCACCTCCTGAGTAGATGGGATTACAGGGATGAACCACAGTGCCTAGTTGTGACATTCTATTATTTTCTTTTCATCTGTTTTCCTAGGCCAGGACTATGCATTGTTTCAATTATTATATTTTATAATAAGCTTTGGAATGGGCTGGGAGTTAGCTCAGTTGGTAGATTGCTGCGCTGCAGTCTCTGAAGTCTCGAGTTCAATTCCCAGCACCACAAAAATGGGAGAAGGGCCTGGCAGTCCACTCCCAAGGCAATCTCGAAACAGTCAGACATTGAAAACCCTATGAGGGTTGCTATGAGTTGGATACCAACTCAATGGCACCTAACAACCACAACAAGCTTTGGAATAGTGTAGTATAATTTTCCCAACTTCTTATGAACCCCTTAGCTATTTAGATTCCTTTCGTTATTTTATATGTGATGGAATAAGCTTCTCAAATTTGACCAAAATACTAAGGATTATAACTGAGATGGCAAAGAATCCATAAATTAATATGGGGAGAACTTACATTGTTACATTATTTGGATTTCATATAATCACTGTGGTATCTCTCTCCATTTACTTCAGTCTTTTTAAATGTACCACAGTTAAAATTTATAATTTCTTTAAAGAAGTACTATATATGTTTATAGATATATTCACAGTTATTTTACATTTCTGGCCATATTATAAAAATGCCTTTTAAAATTTTTATATGCTAATTACTTGTTCTTATAGTAGAGAAACAATATATTTCCATATTTTCTTCCAGCTAATTGGAAATTTGTTATTATGATAATTATAAATTCCTTTGATAATGATTATAATCATTAAATACAGATATAATTACTACACAATGAGAGTTTTATTTTTTAAATTTCCAATATTTATTTATTTGTCTTTTTTTGTTGTTCTGTTGTATGGCAAGGGCCTCACAGGTAAATGCTGGATGAAAATATTTCTGATTCCATTCACTGCTGGTACTTATACAAAGGAAAATATATTGATAGTTCACTGTTAAGTGCAATAGTTATTCTTGACATAGAAGAAGTGTCATTTAGCAGCAGAAGGGAAGTTCCCTTCTGTTCAATTTTGCTACAAGCATTATTTTTAAAATCATGAATATGAACTTTTATCAACTTCTCAGTTCATAACTCCACAAAAATCCTTGATATTATTCTCCTTGCTCTCAAAAAAATATCCAACCAATTGGTGTCCGCTAATTTCAAAACACCAAGAACTGGATTGTCTATTTTTCACAACCTCTAATGGTGATGAGTCATGTTGTCAAATTTATCACCATCTATCACCTGATTATTCAAAAATCTCCATCATACTTAGACTCTGCTTTCATACTTGTACAGTTAGGGCAAATGTTTTAATATATAAATTAATCAGACAAGATGACCTGTTGGCTCAAAACGCTTCATCTGGTAACAACCTCATTCAGGTTAAAAGCCAGGGTCCCTGACCATGACCTTCAAGGCTCATCCTCAGGATTTCCTTCTCCCACTCTTGCCCTACATTCAATCTCTCTACTTCATTCTTTTATATTCTTCCCTTATTCTCTGGATTCTCTAGAACTCCAGCACTATCAGTTCTCAATTACAGTATCATTTCCTTGTGTGTTTGGCTAGTTTCAACTGTCAGTTGAATTACTAGTCCTTTGGATAATTTTGTATAATTTTAGATAACTACAAATTCTTTGAGGCTCAAGGTGAGGTGCCTGCTCCCACAGGGTATTTGCATTTTCTTACTGTTAATTATTAATTTAAGGCTTAAAGTCAGACTATTTATCCCTACTTTACCACTTTTACTGTATGATACAGGTTAATCTCCTAAAATTGCTGTGAGGTTACATGACACAAGTTATGTAACTCATAAATAATATTTGTCTTATAAGTAAATTTTATTATAATTATTCCTTATATTTGATATTCATTTTAATTTTAAATTAGTAGTCACATTTAATCTACAATGCATTGTGATATCTCATTTTAAATCACTTCTAATGATAGTTTATTTTGGATTATTTTTAATAACTTTAAGGAATATTATGATGGGTGCCATTGGATATCAGCTTTTTCCATATTTGGAAAAATCTCAAAACAGTGTTGGACTAGCAAATTTCCTTCCTTCCTTTCTTTCTTTCATTCTTTAGTTCTTTCACTCATTCTTTTTGGTATACAATGGCAAATACAAACTTTTTAAAAATTATACCCATATGCTTTTAAGCATAAGCTTCATTTTAGATTACTGCTAACATACAAATACACATTTTGTTGTCATTTTAACTTGTGCCTAATTGTACAAATGAATAATTTTCCATGTACTTATTTAGTATTTGTACTACTTCTTTTGGAAATTATCTCTTTATTTGCCCATTTATTTTTACAGATAACTTTTTCCTATTGATTTTTTTTAACTTTAATATAATAAACAGGTTTACTTTAGGTCTGTCATATTTCTTGCCACATTTCACTATTGTGTTTGGGCTTTAATATTAGTTTCTGTTTTGTATGCAGAAATATATACTGTTTATGTCTTTGAATCTGTATGTACTTTCTTTTGGGACTTCTTTTCTTGTTTCTAGCCTGAGAAATTCTTTACCCTGAAGATACGTGATAGGCAGTATTTTTTTGTTTGGCTAAACTTTAATGTTTATATTTAGCTATTTAATTCACATTCTTTTTTTGTCAAACTTTGGGGATGAACCCAAGTACTCTGTCATTAAGCTGCACTCCAGCCCCTTTTTAATGTTTTTAAAATTGGAAAGGGTCTCACTAAATTATGCAGGCTGCCTTTGGTCTTGAGCATGTGATCCTCCTGCTTCTGCTTCCTGAGATACTGGAATTAGAGATGTGTGCCCCTACTTCAGCTATATTCAATTTGCTTAATACATTATGCTATGTGTCTACAGCCGTACCACCCTGGCATCTGATTCCCATCTGATCTCAGAAGATAAGCAGGGTGAGGCTTGGTTAGTATTTTGGATGGGAAACCTGGTAACATCAGGTGCTATAGGCTTGGGAGAAATACCTAGCAGCCCACTCCCCAAAAAATCAGTCATCAAAAGCCCTATGAATGCCAAATAAGCACTGGCAATAGTGCCAGGCATGGTACAGTGTCAGATAGTGATTTGTTCTGTTGTGCATAGGGTCACTATGAGTCAGATCCAATTGAAAGGCAACATTGTGCTCTGTAAAGAACAAACCTGTATCTTTTCTAGATTGCCAGCTGTATATTCCAAATTGACTCAGTAAATAACTGCCCTCTCATTTATCTCAGATGTCTCTTGTATTATTGACTGATTTTTTCACTGTGGTAGGACTTAAAATACGACCTTTGTTTTTTTCTCCAGTGTAAACCCATATGGTTATAACCCTTGATTGATCTATATATTAAAAGACAGGGAATGAGTCTCTATTAAAAATAACAATAAACAGATTCAAGAGTGACCAGTTGTGCCAAAATATAGCTGTCTTCCTCCTTTAATAGCTACCCTGCAAAGTATCAACTCATTTAGCTTACCTCTAATGTTACAGTAAGTTGGATTAGAACATAAAGAACTATTTCCCAATTTGATCTTTTACAATGGAATTGACCATCTTAGGAAGCAATGAATTCAGTTCCCCTTCATCAACTACTTGAAGAAAGCAGTTAAACAAAGGCTTACTACCAATTGAGGAATTCTCACAGGGTCCTTGTTTGGTATTAGAAGACTCCAAGGTATATTTCAGCTTTAAAATTCAATGTTTTTAGAGTCCATCTGTGAATATGTATTTTTCAGTGCAAGATTTATAGGAGGTTAGTTGTATTTTGATTTAACTTCTGGATAGCACTTAAATTATAGAGTAAATTATTTGTTTCATTTAGTTCTCTTTGAATGACCAAATTTGCATAGATTCTCATCAAGTTTAATGTCTACATTTACTGTAGTCTTTCTTAGCAGCATAAAACAAAGTCATAGGAAATTAAATCCTTGCCTAAGAGAAACACAAGGCTTACTTAGGGAATTCCCAGGATGGTTTTAGAAGTTAAATAAAACAACTAACTCTACTTACCATCAGGATCTTCATGACATTACTGAGAAAATATAAAAAGTATTACCTACTTTAAGGAGAAAATGATGAGTTCATAAAACCATACATAAAGTTGCATTGAGAGCAAAGTTATAGCTCATTCACTCAGACATTGAAGGATAAGATTAATATAGAATTATAAGGTACTGTAAATAAAAATTTATAAGACAACAAATTGAAAACTTAATAAAATATGACCAGATACATATATTCTGTAAAATAATTGCTTTAACAAATAGAACAACTTACTTTATAATTAAGGTAGACATTACCTTCAAGTAAGCCTTGTGTTTCT